>VUQK01037372.1:9591-29356 GCA_015106715.1 Bujurquina vittata | reverse complement strand
ATATTTAAATACCTCCTTCCCCTCTTTTTTTTTTTTTTAAATCACAGCAGATAATTTCATAAGTTTGTGCCAGCATTTTTTTAGAAGGTCATAACTTAGTACTAAAATGTAAAAGGGCCCAGCTGTGGTGGTTGTGTGTGTTCAGCTTCATCTCAGTGTCATTTTATGAAGCAGACAAGATGAAAAAGTACAGGCACCTCAATGTTCCAATTTAGATTTATTTTTTTTTTGAAATTGCAGAGTGTATTTTTATATTTTTTCCCCCCACTGCAGTCACGACACACGTTACTAGAAAGCCAGAAGCATGAGCCTGTGGTTGCTGTGTGTGCCGAGGGCTTCGTGCACACACAGTGCAGTTGTTTTCTTTATTTGTGGACTAATTGTTTGAGTACATAATAGCATCTTAAAATGCATTGTAGCTATTTTGAGCCCACCCTGATTAACCAGTCTTAAATGCCAAACTATTCACCTTAGAGAATCTAGCCCATGTTGAATTTGCCTAACATGTGTTTTAGACTGTTTTTAGTTGCAAGTCCTAAAAGGAAAAGCAGAAGGGCTTCATGCTTCTTTTTAATCCCTCTCTTTTCTAACACTGTGGTACATTGTGGTGACTGTAGTTTTTTCAGTTTTGATAATAAAATTACAAAGTTATAGTCTGCTTATCTTCAAGCCACTCGAGGCTGGATGGATACGCTTGTTGTAGCCGATCCATCTCCAACCTACATTTTTTTTTTTGCTTCTTCCTGCATCATTGCGCCTATGCCTACTAATTTTTTTTCAAAGAACACCCCCCCCCTTCCAGAAATTACTTACTATTTCTCCAATATTGCATAAAGATCAAACTCACCATTACTGAGTCAATGTATGTTTTTCCTTTTCTGAAACATGCAAATTAACCAGCAGCTGACCACTCATGTCCACATATTTTCTTACATACCCCAGCCTTTGTTTGGCACATTTGCCATGTTTCAGGTCCACACCAAAATATATCACCCTTTTTCTTCCCCAATAAAATTAATAGTCTGCCAGCGAGCATCAATAAACCTGACGCTTTGTGCTTATACTGCCTAAAATAAATCAAATTATATATTTTTGCATTTTGCAGTATTGTCATAAATTTGTGTCACCACCTGTTCACAGATGTATTTTAATTATTTCCAGCTGTGACCAGCCAGTTCATTTCCACATTCCAGGACCAGTATGTTTATCAGCAACAGCTCCCTGAATCAACGCCCCATATTGAGCGCATATATGTGTACTGATATCACCAATAAAAATTTCCTGTGTGAGCAAAGCGCAGATTGTTACTATAAATTCATATCAAGCTATAAAAAATGTTGTGTCAATACACACATCATGCTAATGCATATAAAGCATTAACAAGTACTTGATGTGGAAAAAATATGCCAGTGGGTTATAGTATCATATCCTCTTGAGACCCGAATTCTTGTTTAGGATGCATTTTTAATTTCTCATAGCCATTTGAGATTAGTTGGACCTAATAAGTATAAAAACTCAGGATCATCTTTGAACAGAATATTTTTTAAAGTATGTTCTCATTTTCATTTCACTCACATTCAGTTTTATTTATATAAAGCCAATCCCAATAACAGCTGCCTCAGGGCACTTAATTTTATAAGGTAAAGACCCAGTAATCACACAACCATCACTGAGCAAGCACTTGGCAACAGTGGAAAGGAAAAACTCCCTTTTAACAGGAAGAAACGTGCAGCAGAACCAGGCCCAGGGAGGGGCAGCAATCCACTGCGACCAATTGGAGGTCAGAGGAGGGAGACAGGACAAAAAAAACACACACTATGGGAGAGAGAGCCAGAGCTAAATAATTACTAATGATTAAATTTATTAAGGGTGCATAAACACACAGGGAGCGAAAAGAGATCGGCGAAGTGTGTTGTGCTGTCTTCATATGACAGGGTATGAAGTCACCGCTGCTTAACAAAGTGAAAAACGCTTCATTGAGTATAATTAAGTATGAGATGCAGAAAAGCCAAAATGTAAGGTCTCCAAATGAGAGTGCAGGATTACAGGAGGATACAGTATGTTTTACTTTAAACAACTGATTGTTCAGCTTTACATTCTGAACGTAACTGTAACTAACATAACACAACTAAGACTGCCATGTAAGTGTAATTAAGTAAAAAAGTACAGCAGTAAAAAAATACTCCAGTCTATTGTTCGTGTAAATGCACTTGGCTACATTCCGCCACTAGAAACAGCATACCCAGAAGTTCCAGTGATTTAGTAGGTGAGTGATGTCTAGGAAACAATGAATAACTGTTGTCCTGTGCTCAAGCGGAGAGAGGAAGATTCAAAAGGATTCTGAGAAAAGCTTTGCCTGGAATCGCCAGCATAAATTCATCCGTGGCGCATTAGGAGAAAAAAAAACCTTGAGTATCCACATTTATTCAGAGAAACAGTCCTGAAAAGAACTGCTGGCTGGCCCTGACCGGAGAAATTGTTTGTCTTTTTATTTAAACTATTTGATTTAGTAGATTTAACCGACCAAAGCTGTGAAATTGTTCTTCTGGCATTACTTTTGTGGATTTCTTTTTCTCCAGATGAATGTAGTAATTTATTATACAGGAGGGTTGGTGTTTAAAAACAAAGTCATGTCCCCGAATAGACCGATGCAAGGCACAATGTTCAAAAGACATTAGAAATATGCTGGTATAGGTAAACGAGATAGCAAATATCTTATCTGATGGACCTTTTCCTTTTGTGACACCACAAAGCTGGCTTTTGTGCATTTGTGTAAAATGCCAGAACAGTTTGAGGTTAGATATAAAATGCTAGTAAGTTTCACCGTTCCTTATTCTCTCCTCTAGGGTCACAGAAGGTCAAAGTTGCTCTTTTCCACTATAAAGTCTTGACATGCAGCTGCCACATTAGAGCACTTTATATATTTCAATATCATTCAGGTCAAAATCTGACTTTGCTTTCTGAACAAATATCTGCAAAACTAAAAGCCTTTTCCTTAGGTGTAGTTAATTAGTTGGAAGATCAGTATCCTTGCATTGTGATAGTAATACTGACGCCCATCTTCACAAAGGTAAAAGGATGACCAAAGCTCCTTTTCCTTTTTGTTCAGTGGCAAATTAATGTCAGGCATCGTTTAAAAAAAATGCCATAAGTCTATTAATCAGTATAAATGCTATTAACTGGTGATAGATTAGCACCTATGCTAGCACGTGTGCTTTGTGGAGGCATGTGGAAGACGCCGCGGAGGCAGATAATGAAGAAAAGCTTGCAGTTTCTTGATAATCCTCAGGCTGATTCTACAGTCGAGGTGACTGCAGCTATCAAAATGAATCTTTTGAACAACTCTTCACTGCAGGCCTTGGTTACAGATTTGTACGGTTTGAATACAGAGGCCAGAGCTCAAGCTGAAGTGATTTTTATCTAGTTAACCCAGCACAGTGGGGTCTTTCAAAAGCTGGAGCTTGACTTCTCTTCAATGAAGCGTGCTGAATGGAAATACCAGGAAGATCTAATACCACAGTATAAACAAATTTTTATTTGGAATTTCCTTTCATATCACTTTTTTAAAAATTATTATTCTTACAAACATTGTTGATACAAAACTTGTACTGGAGGCAAGATGAGGTCTGAAACATTTCATTCTGCATTTGTAATTCAGTACTGGTGTATTATGATGTAAACTGCAGATTTATATCACATAATGTGAGAACAGATTTGCTTCAAGAAAAAAATGAAAAAGCTATCTGTCTGTGTTTCAGCCTCATTCCTTTCCAAATGCTCTATCAGTTTGCCTGATTTGTCTGTGATAAACTGACCAAGAGAGGCACATTCAAGATAAATTATCGGAACATTTCCACTAAAAACAAATTCTCTATATATCACAAGTGTTTTAACACACAAACGACAGAGGAACTGCAACACTGTGTGTGCTCCTCTTGTCCTAATGAGGTGCTAGTGGGTCTGGAGGAACAGAGGGGAAGGCCAGGAGCTGCAGACGTAACTAAAAGAGAATATTTATTTGCCTCTAGCTGTCCTGTGTAGCCTCTTCTGTCCCCTTAATAAGGCGCTTGTGTCCCCTTTTTCCTGCAGGGCCTTGGGGCTTCGCAAAAGCCTGTTTGTGGGCGTGCTGCTTGGGATGGACCTCATCATACAGAAAGTCTGCTGTCAGTTCGTCTCCATCGTCGATCTCCAACTGCACAAATAGCCACAAAAAACAAAACAAACAAACAAACAAACAAAAAAACCTGAAGCTTCAGAAATTCATTTTAAATTCAGCTTGAGGTTGTGGAAATTTCATCAAGAGCATAGTCAGGATTTCAGAGGCATAAAAGGTGGTCATATCATCTTAGAGCAAACTCTTAATTTCTTAATTATACTTTATTTATTAACAGTTCAGTAATCATTCAGCAGAATAAATCCTACATTCCGCATAGATATATTTCTGTGGGTTTTAAAAATAAAGTCAGATCTCAGTAATAGCTACAACCTATTCTAAAACAATGTTACCTAATATACCATCCCACCATCCTCCTATCAGTCCATCTGTTACCTTTTTAGCAATCTCCAAATGGTAATCTTTCTCCACTTCCTCTAATAGTCGGCTCTTGCAGCTGGAATACAGCATCCGCTCCTTAATGCTGCAGCTGTACCCTGGCATGGAGTATATGAACACTGGAGACAGGAAAGCATTATGAGTGTTTATACGAACATATTTAAGATTCATTTCAGTGTGCTTTAGCTTCCACAAAGCAGTGGCAGAAAAACAATCATTTGTTTGCACTGCTCACAGTGCTTGTACACAGTGTGGCTAATATTAAAGGGTTACTATAAATATCCAGCGCTGTGTCAGTATCTTTGCACAGATATAAAATGCAGTAGTATTATCACAGTACAAGGATCGGTATCACACCAACAGATTCCAGGTAGTCTCCTTCATGGGAGTGTTTGTAAAGGAAGAAGTGGTATCTGGGAGTGTCTTTGGGAACTCTGCGGGGCAAATCTCGAGTTTCTGTCGGGTTAGAGTGGACCAACTCAATCGTCTCCTTCTCTACATCCAGCCTCTGAAACACAGTTAATAAATGCACACTAAAAGTCCGTTCCTGATGTTAGTTTTTAAGTAATTCTGAAAGCGTCAGGCTTACATGAGCTAATTTGGCTCACCAGCTGTACGTAGTTGATGCGCCTTTGGGCAAGTTGCTGTAGGGCTCTTTTGGCTGCATCCTGTAAGGGAAAAGCGAGGCCCTGAAGAGTCTGGTGTTTACTCTCAACGCTGATCTCTGTCTTTACCTGCAGAGGGCAGCAAGCAGAGGGGCATCTGTCTTTTCAAGCCTCAAAAAAAAAAAAAAGGCCTGGAAGTATTTTAATGTGCTTAATAGCTTAACAGTTTCTGTACTTCAGAACATTAAAAAAAAAAGATCAGTTGGTATGACCAATAGATTAAATTAATGCAATATGCCAGTACAGTTCATCAACATACCTGTTTAACCCGGCCCTGAAAAGACAATCACAACAAACTTTTGTAAGTAATATAAAAGACACAAGCAGTCTGTGACCCATGTTTCAAAAGAAGCAGCTCACATGCAAAGCTGCGTGCAATGACGACAGCACAGCTGAAGGCATGTTGACCTTTTACCTCTGTAATTTTGATCCTCTGGAGCTCCTGCTCAGCTAATGTGAGCGGGGCGGGACCTGAGCAGGATGACACATGGTGCTGGTAGCCCAGCAAGCAGATGTCCTCCTAGTGTTGCAAGCAAAACAAAAAGTCCTATACAGGAAGCTCAGGAAAAATGACACTAAAACAAGTCATGGGAGTGGGTTTGTCACAGTGAGGTGGAATAAATTTAGATGGTTCTCACCTCAGTAGTGCCAAATATCTCATACTTGATGTGGCCACCGCCAAACTCCTTCTTCACTGTGGCCCGGGTGGCAGCGTAGAGCATCTTTTGTTTAACCTGCAAGCATCAGAGAGGGAAATTAACGTGTCTGTAAATGCAAGAGCTATTTACTTTTTGGATATTCTAGACGTGGCGTTTATTCAAAAAAAATTGGGCCTTCATAATTACGCAAGTGTAATTACAGACAACGTTACTTTATTGGAAATCAGGACTTATGATGTTTAGTAAAGACCTAACATGATGCACTCAAACATCTGCATAGAATTATTCAGGCAGCAAAACTTTCCTTCTCAAAACCGGAGAAGGTTAGTTTGGTGTTGCGTACGATTAAAGCAACTCATTGATTTGCTCATTTTAGTTTTACCACCAAACTATGGAGAGTTAAAAGGATGCTGAATTCTCTGCTGCTTTGATTTCAATCTGACGCTCACAGTCTGATGCAGAATAAACCTGCATATGGAAATGCAGAACTAAACGGGTGCAATGCTCCTTCTTGTAAATACTCAGCACTGATGTGTTTATGTGGCTTTAGTTTTTGGCACAGAATAAAGAATTATTGGGATTTCTTACTGGAGACTGGTCCGGAGACCATGAAATAAAGACCCACTCGTAGCCCAGTGCATTGCGGGAGTCCAGGCGGTACAGGATGTAGCAGGGCTCCTGGTCATCGAGGAGAGGAAGCAGAAAGCGATCGTAATCCTGGTCCCAGCTCTTCTCTAACTCTCTGTAGGCCCCCAGCACCAGCTGCTCTGAAAATCAGACCACTGCTCATCACATACCTCAGCCCTCTATGTGTAGCAAGGCCTTCACACAGCATATTCACACACTGTAGTCCACACTCACAATTATTGTTTTTGATTATTAAAAAAAAATGTTGTTGGCTAATTATTCAGTTACTTTTAGTCAAATAAAAACAACACAAGACAGTAGAAGGTGTTCCTCTATTTCAGCATTTTTAAACACAAGTTTCAACTCATTTTCAGGACTGTGACTCTTCTTAAATGGATAAATTGCTTCTTAAATTTCCAAACACGTTTCTCTCATTTTTAAATAACTGGAGCACCTTTAAGTGCTGAACACTGTAATATTTATTTAGCTGAGAAAGGCATAAGTACAGTAGAAACAATAAAAATTGCAAATCAACCTCAATGAAAACAGTATCATCAACCATCACCTCTGATCAGCTAGAGCTTAAACTAACCAATAGCTAATCGGTCAATGAAAAGATGAATTGTTTGATGTATAAAATTTTAGAAATGTGCTGTCCACTATCATCAGAAAAAGAAAACTGAATTTCCTTCTTAAGATGGTTACAAATGTTATAATACAGAAGCGCAGCAGGTCTCAACACAAAGTTTTACAAAGTACAAAGATTTACAAAGTAACTTTATCCTACATAAAGTCACATGACTACTGTGAGTCTGACAGCCTCAACTGTTGTGGTGAAAGAAAGAGTAGACCAACCCGGAGCTATAAATATCCCTGGATTAATTTCTGACTGACACGATAGTGGGATAAATCTCTCCCTGGCAGTGACAAACACTCATGAAACGCACACATTAACCCAAAGTCTGATGTCGCTGTGGGGTGCAGGGGGATTTCCTGACCGTCTCTGGGGGCATGTTGCTATTCTGAGCTGTATTCCAGCTTTGCACACACATATTTTCCATCAGCCAGTCTGTCCCATCTTTGCAGATCCATTTTAGTATAAAACCGGATTCAAATGATCCACTTTAGGTGGTAGGCCTTGTCTTTTCTACTTGTTAGACTTTTACTACCAGTACAGGAGACAGGAAACCATGTGGCATCCTGACGCAGCGGTGACGAAATCAGCTTGAATAATCTTGTTTCTCTTTTTGACATTGGGACAAACATGAGAGGAGGCTGGTGACATGGTAACTGCAGCAGCGTGCAACCATGTCACGTCACTCCAAATAGCAAGTGATTCCACAGAGTCATCCACGCGCTTTAGTCAGGGAATAAAACAGGCCTGACACCCCTCTCCTGCGTCTGTCCATCTGTGTCCCTCCAAATATGAGACCGAATATTTAATGTGATAGGCACAGTCCACAAAGATAGCCCCAAAAAGTCCCAGAATGCCTCCACCTTGAATCACATTACAGTGTGACATTGATCAAATACCAAAACAAGATGTAAACACCCCATGAACGTTTCTGTCCGCCTCCATAATCAGTCACCTGGACACGTATTGCCTAACTGACCGTTTTTCACAAGCTGCTCAGCTGACAGGCTGAATGACTGCTGTCACACAACAGCTGCCACCGTCTGCGTTTCCTAGATGTGAGACACACTATGTTGCAATTCCCGACTTTGTTTCCTGCTTTCATCCTCAGATGAGTTGATGATCTGAGAGGTTTGTGACTCGCATGTGCTGCATATTTACATTTGATTCACAGGGCGAAACTCCTGCCTTTCCGGAAAATACCATAATTTGTCATCACTGAAAAACCCGGAAGGTCGTTTGACTACATTTGTTGCTGATTTGAGGGTATATCCAAAATCCTGTTAGAATGTTTTGAGCCCTGTCAACCCTTCAGGCCTCCAAGGTCCTTTGGATAAAACACAGTAGAACTGTTAGTGGATGATCAGGGAGATGACCTGTGATTAGAGGTCCCAAAGGGATGTCATTGATTTAGCCCTCAGGCAAGAAGAGAAGTGATCAAGTGCCTGAAGTTCTCTTTGTTTCATCATTTTCTCCAAGAAAAATCATCGTATGTTACATCTCATTTTAAATTGAATGTATTTGATTGGTGGTCAGAGCACTTGAAGGCATCACCTTGGCCTTCTGAATATTTTTGATTCACATTTTAAACATCACTTAAAATAAATGATTAATTTATAAAGAAAGAAGAAATCTTAGTGTGTCTGTAGCTTCGTTTTAAAAGGACAAACACTTGAAAAACATTTCCTTATACGAAGATCACGTTTTACCGGAAGACTTTTAGTGTGCCTGTGGGAAATTTGACATCTCTGGATCCTTTCCCATAACATTTGCAGAAATGGTGCTACAACATGGTGCCACACAAAACTAACATCACAGCTGATTTATATTTAAAATACCAACCCTCTAGAGGCCTTATTTTTTTTGGCAGCCCCACGGTCCTGGGTTACTCACCGTCTTGGATGCGCACCTTGATGAGGCGCACTGTTCCACCTCTGGCCCTGGCCAAGAACTGCCGCAACTCTGGTGTCACCACTAGTGCAAGAAACATGGCGGGTCAGCAGCGTTTTCCTGCCGCCAGGGGCCGGCTGATAGCAGGATGAAGAAACAGAAGCAGAGGGCAGAACTGGAGCGCCACAGAACCAGGCCAAAAATATTCAGTCCAGCCAAGAGACACCGAAGTCCAAGCGAAGCCCAGTGCACACACTTCCTTCGCTTCAGTTGATGAGTACAAGCACAGGACTGCTGAAGAAGAGGATCGCCGTGCGTCTGAGGTTGTTGAAAGTGTGTGACAGTATGAGAAGGGACATTGCTTAGATAACTAGGACAGTATCATGTGCACACAGAGGGGGAACCTGATCACCTCTCCTAAATTTAGCTCCCACCGACCACCCTGGTCCGGGTAGCTACTGGCTTGTGAAAAGCCAATCACACACCAAGACCAAGTGTGGAGCACGAGAGCATGACCTGCAAACCCAATTGCCAACTTCTGAATGTTAAAGAGTTGTTTTTACAAAGAAAAATGTAAACGTTCACAGCAATAACAACAACAGTCAGGCCAGCATGCAGCACTGTGTAGGCTACTACTGTTTTACCATGACAAGATGTGGACGTTAACCACAATTAAGTTTGGGTTTTTTTGCATTTTACCAGAATTTAATACAACAAAATGAAATATTCAATAAAGTTAATTACAAATTGAGTTATGGTGGAAGGAAAGTGGCTGTTTCGTCTTAATAGTGTATTAAAAATGTTACCCAGATGTTCCAACTTCTATCCGATCAGCTGTGATTTTCAACAGATTGTGTAAGATGTTTTTGATATAAAATACCTGATCACTTCCAACAGCATTTTCCCAGTCTCTGAGAAACACATTTTAAAACTGACAGCCGAGGCTAAAAATATCTCCAGCTATGAATCATGTTTGTCCTCCATCGCGTTACACCGGAAAGTTAATCTCACTAAATCAGTCATCACTGAAAGAAAAAAAAAAGTCATATAAATGCACTAGACCAAATACTGCCAATACAATGTGCAAATATTGTATGTACTTTGTACATCATAAAATGTGTGTAAAAACAAAAAACTTCGCGCAATCTTTCTGGTGTGCCAATTTGAACCAGCTTTCTCAACTAATAAACCAAAGGGAATTCAGTTCAATGAATATGAATTCATACTTTTATTAATATACTTTAATGCACTGGTTAAATTTGAGAACTACACCCAGCAGCCACTTTATTAGGTACATGTGCTTGTGGTCTGAAAAACAGACATGTTGCGACAGCAGTTCTCAGGGTGAAAATGCCTATTTGGTCCCAGAAATCATTGGAGAACTGCTCATTATAATCAAGGTTACCAGAAGAGCATCTCTGAATGCACAACACATCACATTTTAAAGCAGATTGGCTACAGCAGCAGGAGACCACACAGGCATAGGAAAACTACAAAACTGAAGATTGGAAAATGTTGCCTGATGGTTCAAGATGCTGCTGTGGTGTGGGACACTCACATTTTGGGCCCCTTAACACGAGCTGAGAATCCTTCAACTGCCACAGCCTGGGTATTGTTGTTCACCAAGTCCATCAACACAGTGTACCATCTTCTGATGGCTGCTTCCAGCAGGATAATGCTCCATGTCACAAAGCTCAAATCATCTCAAACTAGTTTCTTGGATGACAATGAGTTCACTGTACACAAATGGCCTCACCAGATTTCAGTCCAAAAGTTATTTGGGATGTGCATCTCTGCAGAAACTGTGATGCCGTCTCAGACAGTTAACCAAAATCTCTGAGGAATGTTTCCAGCACTTTGTTGAATCTATGCCATGAACAATTAAAGCTGTTCTGAAGGAAAAAAGGGATCCAATTTGGTAATAGCACATTGTACTTAATGAAGTGGCCAGAGTATGGATGCCTCAATTCTCTTGTAAAAATCAAATTCCTTAAAAAATTAAATAAAAATCACAGACACAAAAAACAAACCAAAATCTTAGAAACTCTTTAATGTTAAATAGAAAAACATATATATAAAAAAACAGAATGCACAATTGATCGTTCTGTAAAGGAATTATTTACAATTTTCAACTGATTTTTCACTCCCTGTGAGGTCCAGACAGAGCTGACGGTGCTGACCCCTGTTGGTCACTCTGCGGCCCATCGTCATTCATCAATGGTGGGGAGCCAGAATGCCTAAAAGATTAAATATATGAACAATTTTGGTTACATTTCAACCATTTGAAGCTGTTTATGTGACTGCAGTTCACAGGAATAAATAGGTTTTATTTGTTTTCATTAAATGGATGTTAACCACCGCAGTATAGAAATTAAGACTACGCATAGCTGTATCTACTAACCTGTTAACATTTGAAAAAAACTCTTATGCTCACACAGACACACCACACACACAAAACTGTAAAAATGCATCTAAAAATAACCATCTACACACCACATTTCTGCCTCCACTCACCATGTTGGAGCATGCGCTTCCAAACGTCATGAACTTCGGATTGAACTGCAGGCAGGTAATCGGGCCGGTGTGCTTCCCATCTAACAAAGCCACCTTCATGCCACTCTCGGCGTTCCACACGTGGATCTTTCCGTCCTCAGAGCCTGAAGTAGACGAGCAAAAAGGTGATAACTGCTCAGTCAGTGCCATTACGTGATTGAACATCATTTTAACAAATGTTTTCATTTGTCAAATTAAGATGGACTTCTGTACAAAAAACAAAGCTAATTTCTCTTCTGCTAATCCTGAGATCATAGAATTTTGTTGGAACTTTGTTATTGCTCACATGCACTCTTGCCCTCCACCAGGTGATTCTTTGCTTACACGCCAATGAATTTTATATGAAAAAGTGGGATGCTCCTGCTTAGCAGCAGAGGAGGCTCTGCTTGACAAGCTGCCAAATTACTGATGCACCTCTTTTTACATTTATTTATGATGTCTGGTCACAAGACACTGCTAAGTACTGTACAGAACATTATGAAACCACATTCTCTTATTAAAAACACTTCAAAAGGTTGCCTTTGTGTGTCAGCATTCACTCTGTCACAGTCTTAATTTATAAGCATGTCTTTTGTCTTTGTTTTATTTTACAGTACTAATTTTAAGTACTTGCTGAGCTACGTTCTGTTCTCCCGCATATTTTACCGGTGATTTAAGGTGACCATAACGCTGCCTTTTTATAATGGGGATGAGGGGGAATGGGAGGCCACCCTTATGTCTCTCTCTCTCACACACTCACACGTTCAATGTCACAAACACCCACAATCACCAAATTGTTAAAAACAAATAAATGGCACGCTCATACCAGTGTGACTCCCATTAGGAAGCGGCCAGTACATCCAGTGCCCATTGCTCATTGCGTATCTATAATGGTGAATATAAAAAGTCCGTTCCCCTCTTCACATAATTTCCCCAGAGTCAAGCACTTTGTGGTTATACAAGAGTTCTCCATGTAATGACACTGTCCAGCTCAATTCGGCCAATTCTGATCCCTCGAATTCACGCCGGAGTGATCGGAGCCAGTTTGTGCTGGAACTCCAGCATTACCTCCTGGTCCCAAACGGAAGTGGCGGATACTTCCAGAGCTGAACAGCTGAGCGGCTGATTGGTTGGTTTCTGGGTTTGGCGCAGAGAATGAAGATCTTCAGCATCCAGGTGGTGAGCAAAAGGGAATTTAATTGATAAAAGGACTGAATGTGCTGACAACGGCTGACAGGCTGGCAATAGACACTGGACAGATTGGCCACTTCCTGATAGGAGTCACGCCAATAAGAGCACATCATTTCTTGTTTGAGGCTTGCGATTTAGTGGTCTGTTCCAGTTTAAAAACTTCCAAGAATTTCTAAGTTCCCAGTTTCAATTTTCAACAGGAATGCCACCCTCAAGTCCCACCAACACCAACTTAACAATCCAACATGGGGACACAACCAAGAGTAAAACTTGTACTCTTTACTGCCACTGCTGTACACCAACTTAACAATCCAACATGGGGACACAACCAAGAGTAAAACTTGTACTCTTTACTGCCACTGCTGTGCACTGGTGACTTTCTAAACAAGAGCGCAATGGCCAGGTTCTATCCATGAATGTGCTGCAGGCCTATTTTTTTAACAGGGGAAAAAAAAACACTGCGCTGTACTGTTTGTAACACATGAATGGCTCTATCTTGCTAAAGAGCAAAACAAATCCTGCTTTTCTTTGTTTTTCCAACTTAATGACCGAAACGCACTCAACTCAAGAGTGACGCCACTCCCAGCTCCGACATCCGACTTCCGAGGTAAATGGAGCGCAGCATTAGTTTGGGGTGTGTTTGACACTGCACAAGCATGCATGATGTAATGGATTTTCTCCAGTTATTAAACAATGGATTGCCACAGTATAAAAAGGTACAATTAAATTAAATTTATTTTAATATTTATTTATTTTTGGTACATATGCCTCTATTTAAAAAGGAGATCCCCATCTACCTCTGATAATAATCACACCTGACAGGCAGACGGGACTTCTGTCCACAGTGAGCATAGAATATGCACAATATGCAACATGTTTTCCAGAGAGTATTAGCAGAATTAAGGGGTAGGTTTTTGTACATCTCTTAATCTGTTGCTTGTCTACATGTTGCTTCCATATAAATCCAAATTAGCTGAACTTTTAATGCTTGTCAGAATGACAATGTAGGTTTTGTTCCTGAGACCAACTAACGCATTAAAAAAAATATTCTTAAAACTAAGGTAACAGCAACACAGAACTGGTCATCTTAACTTACCAATCATAACAAACTGGGAATCGGGAGTGAATGAAGCCTCCAGTGTTACACCTTTACTGTTGTTGTAACCCTGTGAATAAATTAACAGCATATTGAGTTATACCCGACCATAGATAGTTAATATTTTTTTAATGAAATGTTTAATGATTACACACTTCAATTTGATTTTATCCAGTACATTTTTCCAGATTGTACATTGTAATAACTTGTCTCTTACCCCAAAAGAGTGAAGCACAGCACCCTTAAAAGCATCCAAGATTCGTAGGGCCCCACCATTTGTAGAAAGAAGAATGAGTTTTCCATCATTGCTAAACTTGAGTCCTGTCCACTCACATGTTCGATCATACTGAAGCTTGAAGGTTGCAAAGGGACCCTGAGGACAAGAGGTGGCATGGCCATTCAGTATTTTTTTTTCCCCCCCTCAAAAAAACAAACAAACAAGAGCACTGCTGAGTGGATGCCAACGCTTGGCTGGTCTGGATTTATACCAGGGGAAGGGGAAAGGGTGGCCAAAATGCTGTTAGAAGTTTAATAGGTCTAGCTTGAACAGTATGCATCTACGGTGTGAATTTAAACAGCCTAGGTGATATTGTTTTGAGTTACAGCATTCACAAGATTTTCAGAAAACTTGACCCTGACCTTCAGGTCAAGGTGGCTGATTCAAACTCATCCGAGATTCTTAGTATGTGCATCTGTGGCGTGAATTTGAACATTCTAGGTCACATCACTCTTGAGTTATGGCCAATGTTAAAGATTACGCCGCCGTCGAGGCTATGACAATGCCTCAACCTTTTCTTAAGAACAGCCAAGCTAAAAATTACTTTGAATTTCAGGTTTCTCTAATGAACTAATATCTCTTACCTTGTCAAATGATCGCAAATCATAAAGTTTAACCATTTCTGAATTTATTCCAGCAGCAAAAATAAGACCCTCTGGATCGAAGGAGCACACTGGCTTCCCCTGCAGGTGCATTAGACCCTAAAATTCACAAGTAACAAGAGAAGGTAAGTATCAGTTATATGCCTCTTCCCCAATATAACACTATAAATTTACATACAGGTCCAACAACATTTAACGCTTACCTAATTACAACCAAACATACTCACCTGACAGTTCGGTGACCGCAAATCCCACAGTCTGATAGTTTTATCTAATGAGCCAGAAATAAATGTGTCATCCACAGGAGACATGGAGAGAGATGTCACTCTGGTCCCAAAACAAACAAAGAAGAAAGACATCATAACAGGGCAACTTTAAACGCAACACTGCAATTCAAACCAAAACAAAATCCAGTTCTCACCTTTTGTTATGCCCCGGGAAGTAGCGAATGTATTTGTTGTCATGAAGGGACAAGTACCGTATAGTATCTTGGAGAAAAGAAGAAGAAGAAGAAAAAAAAAGGAGGCATAATCAAAAGAAGAGAAGCCCGCTGCCAAGTTATGCATTAAACAAGACCATCAACTTCAAAAACCACATCGCCTTCCAAGAAGCTGATCTGATGAGTACACTCAACCGTGGGCAAGGCAGTCACTTGTACAGTTAGCTCCTGTATTGGGCAGAATCACAGACCCTCAAACTGTACAAACAACTACCTCAGACCAAAGTGAGCAGTTTCACCCCTGCAATCCATCCACTGGCATACAGCACCCGTCTACACCAACCATTAAACAATATATTGTCTTACCTTAAACGTGATAACTTAAGCATTAAGTGAACAATATATATGCTTCCTTTTTGGCTCCTATTATGCTGTTATAAATTACTTTACCAGTTATTTTTGACATCTCATTGTATAAACAGGCTCAAACCTACAACACCACCGAATTAAAGCTGTGCAAAAGTGTCAGTGCATCAACATACCATCGATTTTGTTGGAGCTGTAGACCACAGTGTTTGCAGCATGTGTGTACCTGATCAGATCCACGCCATACTTTTTACTGTAGAGCGTCCTCTTGGGCCTGCAAACAAAAACACATGACAAACAACAAATATGAGAGGCAAAAATCTAACATTAATAGTCAGCTCTGCTCTGACAATTAACCATATGTACTTTTAAAATAGCTGCTTGCCATTTAAGAAATGCACCAAAAACATTTAATTAAAACCATAAAGGGCACAGTTCTATTTGAAATGTTTATGCACTGAATACTGAGACTTCCAGATTCTTCAGTGCCATGAAGTTGTTCTGAGAGAACATTTTACAACAAATCTGATACTGTCTCCCATAGAAGAAAATCTTCCTGGATCAGTCAACTGCTGCATCCAAACAAAAACCTAGAAGTTCACACAGACCTTAGAATAAATAGCAATTAATAAATAATTTACAACCCCCCCAAACGATTAACCTTAAAAACCTTGCCACTTCAGAAATTGTGGAGGAGATTCATGACATGGAAAAGTTGACACACACCCTCAGGTTAAGAGGTCATTTGTACAACAAACGCTGGGCAAAATGGCTAACCTACAAAGTAAAAGAAGCATACGGTTCTCCTATTCAGTATTTTTGGTTTCACAACCAAATAGTGCCCCTCTCACTTTGTTTTATTTTTGTTCTTTCTATTTTGTTCCTTATGTTCTCTAGATCTCTGTACAACTCAAGTCGTTTTCCACTGTTGGTGTTGTATATATAACTGCTAAATAAAGAGTTAAAAAAAAAACTTGCCACTTCTCTGCCATTCAGTCACAAGCTGTTCGTTTATCACTTTGACAGAGGAACAAATAAATATTTATAGCGGTTATACTTATATAAGGGGACCCTGTACCACCAGTTCATCAGACAAAATCCTGTTAGCCTGCCTAACAGCAGACTATACAAAAACATCTGTTGATCTTCAAATATAACCTATAATTTTCCCTTTGAATCAAATTTTGATTAAGAGGGCAGGAAAGGGCTGACACAAGTAATTGACTCTATTAACGGATATTTCTGTTGTATATTTTTCTACAAAATGTCAGAAAAATACTCTCACAAGTTTATTAATCAGTTTAGCACTCCAAATTTCTTTGAGCTGTTGAATTTAGTTTTATGAAATAGACAGAAGAGAACGTCAGCACATATTCATGCCCGAGGGGTTGTATTTAGGAAAAGTTTGACTTCTTTGCAATAAAGTGATAAACAAAATGTTCACTCATTACCTATATTATGTGTATGTGTGTGTGTGTGTTTATCGATGAAAATAATCTCCCAGTATACAAGGTTACTCTGCAGACACACATACTAAGTCCTTCCGATATTAAGGGTTTAGCTCGAGAACTGCATTATTTATTTACAAGCACATAACTGCAGACAGCAAAACTGACAGATTTATTTATCACTGATGCTGCAGGCGCTCAGAAAACGTTACGCTGTGCATCAACGCAGTGCAGCACGGGCCTTGCTAGTTAGCATAGCAAGCAGCTACCGTCAAACAAAATAAAGGGCAGCAGTAATTGCTCTTACTTTCCCTCCTGGCAGTCGTACAAGACGAGCGAGTCATCGTCGCTGCTGGAAATAATCGTTTCTCCATTCGAGCTGAAGTCGAAGCAATTAATTTTGTCTGTGTTTTCACGAAACACTTTAGCTACCCTGAAGCTCCGCAGCACATTGTCCGTCAGCTTCATGATGGCCTGTCTGTGTTTGAGGGGAAGCGCGCCCTCGTTTTTGATTCAAATCGAATCACTGATGCAGCTTGTGAAATTTGAACGAATACAGCAGCTGCGGCGATGCCAAAGAGTTATTTTTCTCTTTATAAAAAAAAGCACAATTCAAAACCAGCGACAAAATCCCGCCTGGGTTACTTTTCTGTCCTCGGCGGAGAGGAGGAGGAAGGAGAAGCGCCGCCTTCGCCACGTCGGTGACGCGGATTATTCGTCACCTGATACGCGCACCCCCCCCCCCCGGATACCACGCGATATGACCTGTAGTTATCGCGGTATTCGGGAAACCCAAACAGGAATAGTGGCGTTTACGCAGAGCGCTGCGCCCCAGGGCGTTTTAAAAGTAAAATGTCTTTGGGCTTTTTTTTTTATTAAACTCTGCAGTAGTCGAAGTTGTTTCAAATTGCCTTTCTGTGAAGCCTTGTCCCGTGACTAACATTTTCTGGCACTGTTAGCGGTGTGTGTTTATCAGCTGGCTGCAGTCAGCTTCAGCTTTGATCCTCCAGGCTGCAATATGAACGCAGGCGAAGCGAAGAATAAAGTAGCAACGGGACTTCTGTCCGCGCAGAAAGGAATGTCTGGGGTATGGTTAATCCAGTTGAAAACTCTTTTTGCAGCTCATGCGTTGATTTACTGATATAACAAGTAGTATGGTATCTATCTTATCTACACTCACCGGCCACTTTGTTAGGTACACCTGTTCACCTACTTGTTGACGCAAATATTGTTACGTGGTATGGTTGTTGGTGCCAAGGCCGACTGGCCTGAGTATAACAGAATCTGCTGATATACTGGGACATTCCCACACAACTACTTCTAGAGAAAATATCCAGTGAGCCGCAGTTTAAAACGCCTTGTTGATTTCATATGTCAGTAGAGGCCAGACTGTTTCAAGTTGTTGGGAACACTGGTTACAACCAAGGTATGCAAAAGAACATCTCTAATGCACCAAAACTGGACAACAGGAGCGTGTAAAAACGTTGCCATGTCTGATAAAAGTCTCTTAGTTTTGCTGTGACATTCAGATGATGTTGTAAACATCATGAAAGCATGGCTTCATCCTGCCTTCATGTTGATGGCAGTGTCCCTGGCACACTTTGGGCCCTTTATTACCTGCTGAGCGTCAGTTAAATGCCACCACTTTCCTGAGTATTGTTGCTGACCACGTCCATCCCTTTATTGACCACAGTGTACCCATCTTCTGATGGCTGCTTCCCGCAGGATAATGCACCATGTCACAATGCTCAAATCACGCAAAACGGGTTTCTTGAACAAGACAATGAGTTCACTGTACTCAAATGTGATCCCAGTCACCAGATCCCAGTCAAATAGAGCACCTTTGGGATGTGGTTAAATGGGAGATCCACTTAATGGATTTACAGTCAAGAAATCTGCAGGAACTGTGTGAAGCTATCGTGTCAACATAGATCAAAATCTCAGAGGAATGTTTCCAGCACCTTGTTGAATCTGTGCCTAAAGGCAAAATCTGACCCAATCTGGTATTAGCAAGGTGTGCCTAACAATGTGGCAAGTGAGTATATTTCTTAGGGTATTCATTTATAAGTGTAAAAATTGTTTCAATGGCTACTGATGGGGGAAGAAAAAATCTCATATAGCATTTTCGTTATTGTCTTGACTTCTTGCACATATTTCTGATTTGATCAAAATATCAGGGTCACAGAGGTTCAGCTCTTATCAGTTCAAAAGAAAACAAGGAACGCAAACAAAAAAAAACCATACACAATTATGTCTACAGGTCTCACTGATAGGTGTGACCTAGTGTTTAATCAGCACTAAACAAAGTTTTGGTATCACTAAGTGTAATGCAGTCTCTGGCAAAAAAAAAAAAAGAAGCACAAATTAAAAGACTAATGCGCAGCTGCATTGTCAGCACTTTCATGTGGCCTGTGATCCTCTGAAGTCAATCATTACACACAAAGTACACAACTCCAGTCAATGTCTGGCCAAATTTTTTGCCACACTGCCTCACTGCTGAGCTAGAGTCCACATACAACAGGCTTCCACAGGAACATACCAGCTTTATATCACATTTTCAGCTTTCACAGGTAGGCTGCCTCGCAAGTCTTCAGAAACGCAAACCTAAATGTATTTATGTCATTAAGGTTTTGATTAGTATAAACAAAATGCGTATACCCTATTTCTTTTCAGAATAGTTGAGAAATAGTGCTGCTGTGTTCCTGCGGTCACCAGATTTAACCATAAATAAGGCTTATAAGTCAGTGTAATGACTGGATACAAATAAACCTCTTAAACATGGTGAAT
>VUQK01037371.1:0-11248 GCA_015106715.1 Bujurquina vittata | reverse complement strand
GGGGGGGGGGGGGGTTGTGGATGAATGTGTGACTGTATGGTTGGTAATGTGTTTGAATGTTTAACATATTTATCTTTAATGTGAGGCTTTTATTCAAATTGATCATCACTTTCTATAGATAGTTATTAAAGTTATTATGTAACACTGACTAAAAGAACACTGCTGGGTGGGAGTCGGTATCACGAGTGAGCAGTTTTATTTTAGAAATGGTGACAGATCAAAGAAAGGTCTGAGATACTCAGAGAGGTAACACCTGACCAGGTGTCTCCTCCTCACCTCAGATTAGAAACCTAGAAAAGCAACTACAAAAGTTGCTGTTTCTGGGGAAGTTGCGCTGGGATTGTTGCTTCTGCTGGACCCATTCTGTGGCTTGCTGCTAAAAAGTTGGACGTAACTTCGTTGGCAGAAAAAGTGTAAGGCAGAAACTTGGGAGGTTTTTATTTTAAAAATCTGGCACTGCTGAGCATCCTGTTCATTTTCTAAAATTAAGTAGGGGCTTTAATTTAGAAAATTTCACAGAATTAAAACATATGCATAACCAATGAATAACTGAAAGCCTTTATTTTGAAAAAGTGAGATTTTATTGCATTCTGTTTAAGGATAACCAATCTGGTCCTTTTATTTTAAAAACCGGGCAACTTTCTGACGTCTTATAAAGCAGCGTTTTGATTATGTGGTCTTTCCATGATTGCAGGTGTGTCGTTGTGCTGCTGAACCCACGGAAGAACAAACAGCATCACATCTTCAACAGCTCCAGGTAAGATCCCGCTAGCCAATCAGATCACACTTCCTGTCTGCTCCTGTGAGGAAAACATTGAATCAAACTTGAGATTTATTGATCGTAAAGACCCGCTTCCTGTGTCTGGTTCCAGGAAGGCAATCACAACGTTGGCATTTTCTCCAGACGGGAAATATGTGGTCACAGGAGAGGTGAGTGTTCGGCAGCAGGACTCAGATGTTCACCTGGTGACTCAGAGCTGTGCTGATGTTCTTCCTACTCCTTATCTTCCTCAGAGCGGTCACATGCCGGCGGTTCGGATCTGGGAGGTGTCGGAGCGTGCTCAGGTGTCCGAGCTGCAGGAACATAAATATGGCGTTGCCTGCGTGGCTTTCTCTCCAAATGGGAAATACATTGTCAGCGTGGGCTACCAGCACGACATGGTGGTCAATGTGTGGAACTGGAAGGTGATGGCAGCGTGGCTGAGTGCACCTGAGTGATGCTACCTGTAAAAAACATTACTCTGTTCACCTGCTGCTGTTTGTTTGTTTCAGAAAAACGTTGTCGTCGCGTCCAATAAGGTGTCCAGTAAAGTGACCGCCGTCTCCTTCTCAGATGACAGCTCCTACTTCGTTACCGCTGGAAACCGTCACGTCAAGTTCTGGTACCTGGACCATTCCAAGACCTGCAAGGTTTCCACGTCGGCCGCTCATGAGATAGTCAGTTGTTAGCTAGAATTTCCTGTGTGGTTATTGATGTATCACCTGTGTGTGTCCAGGTGAACGCCACTGTTCCCCTGCTGGGGCGTTCGGGGCTGCTCGGGGAGCTCAGGAATAATTTCTTCAGCGATGTGGCATGTGGCCGGGGCAGACAGGCCTCCTCTACCTTCTGCATCACCTCCTCCGGCCTTTTGTGCGAGTTCAATGACCGGCGGCTCCTCGACAAGTGGGTGGAGCTACGGGTGAGTGCGAGCAATCTGACAACAGGTGTTTCAGGGTTTCTCGATGCTATGCAGATGTTTGCCAGATGTTTGAGCAGCAGCTGCACAGCTAGGCGCTGATCCAACTGCTGCTCACATGATCTCACTGTTTCTGCTCTAATGTGGAGCTCCTCTGCTTCCTCCTCCGCTTCCTCCTCCACTTCCTGTGCAGAGAGTCGACTCTGCCAACGTAAGTCGCCGTCTCCCCTGGACTCAGTCACCTCAGATCACCGTGCATACATCACATACACACTGCCACCATTCAGATGCGCTTAATCAAGTTTTTTTATTTCAAGCTCCATCCTCAGTCATAGGGTGTTGCAGACAAATTAAGACTCCTTCCACCAGAGCAGCTGACTCTGACATCACCATTAATCATTGTTCTCATTCAGCATTGATCCTCGCAGAATCTGAGACACACTCCGTGACGGCTGAATGCCAAAGGAAGTGATGAAAGAAAGAAAACCATAAATAAGACCAAAGAGCTCTGTTCTCATTGGCTGAACTCAAGACGCACCCACTTCCTTCATCTCACCCTCATTGGTCGATTTCAAACCACATCACTCTCCACCTGATGGTCTGAAAGATGTTATCACCACTCCACCCTGCACTCCCTCGCAAAGAATCCATCACAGCAGTGTGTCCTGCACTACTGCAGTAGTACTGCAGAGTATCACTGCCTTCATCATCCTGGCTGTCATAGCTCAGGTGGAGGTGGATGTTCTTGCCTCCTCGTGTACACCTCACCTGTCCATGTGTCCTCAGACGTCTCAGGCCACCTGTCTGTCTGTCACCGAGGAGTTCATCTTCTGCGGTTGTTCTGATGGGACGGTTCGAGCCTTCAGCCCCATCAGCCTGCACTTTCTGTGCACTCTGCCCCGCCCACACTGCCTTGGTGTTGATGTTGCCAGTATGGTGGAAGCCAGGTAACACATAGCTGTAATTTATTTTACTGTAACCTACCATATGTTGCCCCAATAATCCATTTTCAGCTCAATATGGCCTATTTTTAGCTCATTGTATTATAAACCAAGAGAGCGTACTTTTAGCTCATTAGAATGCACTTTTAGCTTGTTATAGCACAAATTTAACAAATTTTAGCCCACATTTAGCTCTTTATTGGCCACGTTTTAACTCATTATGGTCCACTTTTAGTTCATAACCCACTTTTAGCTCATTTTAGCCCTTACTACACTCCATGTTTAGCCTGAATTGACCTGGTGAACTTGTGTGTCCGTGTCAGTGGTCACATGTTGGCAGTCTGCAGAACTTTATTTAAAACCCAGTTCATCCATCTGGTTTTCTTTCTGAGCTCAGCTGCCTGCAGGACATGGAAACACTTTCCATATAAACCACAAAAGCAGGAGCTCTCGTTTATTTCACCCAGTTCTTCCTCGTTCTCCTCCTCCTCAGTCAGCTGTTCTCCTGCAAGCCGGAGTCACGTTACCCGGACACTGTGGCGGTGACCTATGACTCAACCAATCGCTGGCTGTCGTGTGTCTACAATGACCACAGTGTCTATGTTTGGGACATCCGCGACCTTCGTGACCCCCGTAGGGCAGGAAAACTCTACTCTGCCCTCTATCACTCCTCCTGTGTGTGGAGCGTGGAGGTCAGTATGCTGGTTTTACTTGTGTTTTGGCATCATGCAGTCAGACTGTGGGGGAAACAAGACCCTATTAGGTGAATCCTGTGTTTAAAGCTAGATTAAGGTTTAGTTAAGTTTAATCTGAGCTTGTTTAATTCAGCATATGATGGATGTATGTGTACTTGAATCTGTGTTTGCGAGGATGAATTAGTGAGCTACATTTTGTTTTGCAAAGTGGGGACATTTTGTCCAGTTCTCATGCCAGACCTGGATTTAGGACTCAGGTTATAGTTACAGTTCTGGGATATAAATTATGTCTGTGACGGACTGATGTGAGCGTGTTTGTGGTCAGATGTTAAAACAAAGCAGTGTGCATAAATCACAAACACAATGCAGGCAGGCAGGCCTCGTCATACATTCCTGACAGGTTAAAGGTCACAGGGCTGTTGGTTCTCACAGGACTCAACATGTTAAACGTTCACGCAGCCAGGCGCTGTTAAACCCAGAATCTGGGAGGAAAACAAGAACAGGTACAGGTGTGCTGTATAGGTGTCACCCATAACCTGTGTGTGGTTCCTGTAGGAGCAGCTTTGGGTTTGTGGGGGTGTGTATCCTGTGTGTGTGTCCCTGTCTTGTGTGCTGAGCTCTGTAAATAAATCATCCATCGGGTGAAGGTCCCTCCTGCCTCCAGCTGTGCCTCCTGCAACCTTTACAGCAGGATCAGATTCAGTTGGAATTTTTATTGCCAGTAACCCATCTCCACATATTTTTTAAAGCCTCTTAACTCCTGTGTCTCACCTGTAATTGTCCCGCTGTGTCTCCTGCAGGTGTACCCAGAGGGGGGAGAAGGAGAAGGAGGAGAAGGAAAAATGCGTCTTCCCTGCGGCTCCTTCCTGTCCTGTTCCTCAGATAACACCATCCGACTGTGGAACATTGACAGCGGCCTACACAGAAACATCCTGAGCCATGTAGGACAGCACACACACCTGCGCATCATACACCTACAGCTGTACTACACTGACCTCTGACCTCTGACCCCACAGGACCTGCAGAAGGTCGTTTACGTGGACGAGAATGTAACTGGCCTCCTGGACACAGAGAGCGTCACCATCACTGCGGGCACAGAGAAGGCGGGATCATCAGGGCCAGAGGGGCAGCAGGTGGACCAGAGCAGGGTGGGCATTAGGACCCTGAGAGTCAGCCCTGATGGACATCACCTGGCCTCTGGAGACCGCATGGGGGTCCTCAGGTGAGTGGGGGTGGGCAGGTCGTCACAAAGACTTTGTGTATGTTTGTGCAACATTTGTGTGACGTTTGTGTGTTTCAGGATCCACGATCTGGACAGCATGGAGGAGATCCTGAATGTTCAGGCTCATGACTCGGACATCCTCTGCCTCGAGTTCTCCAAACCGGATACAGGTGAGAAACTATCCTGGATCAGTGTGGAAATGCACCATTAAGCAGTGCCAGAGAAAATTCCTGACAGATCTGAATATTCCAAACCAATAAAATAACAAAGTGACATAAAGAAAAACAGATGGCGGTGATGACCTTGGTACTGAAACCTCCTGCATCACAGCTCCAAATAACCAAAAGCCCCTTCCTGGTGTTTGACCCACACCAGGAAACATCTAGTCTCTGTCAGCCTATAGCATCGTTAAAAAGTCCATGCCTGGACACAGTCCTGATCCAGGTAATCTTTAAACATCTCACCTTTCACCTCTGCAAGACTTCCTCCACGTTGGGTAATGTCAGTGTTTCCGAGAGAGGTCACTACAGAGTAAATCTGAAGGACCAGATTCCACAGAGATCTTCGCTCATTTCCAGGCTGGAAAGGCTGAGGGATAGCCGAGGTTAAAGGTCACCATCCCTGCAGCTGATTCACTCTGGAGGTGGTTGGTTTCCATTTTTGTGTTTGTTGCTGGGTCTCAGGAACTGTGAACATGGTGTTTGCAGCTGACCCACAACTGGTTATAACTAGATATCTGTCAGGCTGGGACTCACTGATGTTTGCCAGCAACCACTGCAAATAGAGTCAGTTATCTATATAATAGAATAAAATAGAAAGCCTGTATTGTCACTGTATTCACAATATAACACAATGAGGAGTGCCACTACTTCTCGGTGCAGTAGAGTTGCATCCTTACAATATTAAAATGTTTTACCCACAATAAAAGAGGTAACTGTGCCACAAAGTGCCCAAAGCAGCAGGTGCTACACAAACACAGCGACACTACCTTTACTAATGAAGCGCTTTAAAAACAGCAGCTAAAGCTGACCAAAGTGCTGAACACAGGAATAAACATACATCAGAATGAGAGAAAATAAAGATTTAAATTTACAACACAAAAAAAGGATCAATAAATCAGTGAAATACAAATGATAGAATCAAAAACTAAACTCTCAAACTGGGTCAAAAACAGATTTAAAAATGGCCGCTGAAGAGTCCTGTCCAATGTGTAACTGCAATGAATTCCACAATTTGGGAGCCGCCACGGTAAAAGGCCTGCCACTTGGATTCCTGTTTCAGTGTTTGAAATAATCTCCTTTTATGACAGCACAATAGGCGCAGAACATGAACAGATGCTTGTAGATGACATGTAATGCAGCAGAGTTCAGTTCAAAAACAGACCAACTGTAGCTGCATGATTTGAGATATTAAATTGGACCTCACTTCTCCTGTCATTTATCCCGGGTTCCTGTGGTGGATGATCACATTAATGAGCTCAGTGTGTGTGCAGTAACCCTGCATGCTTACAACAACACTGCCCTGAACACTCCATCACAGGTTTTCGACTCCTGGATCTGTATGATGTCATAAAGAGGGGATAGAAGCCCCACCCATTTGCTGCCAGCCAATCAGAAGAAAGTTGTCTCTAAGGGGGGAGAAGCTAAACTAGCTACCATGAC
This sequence comes from Bujurquina vittata, assembly GCA_015106715.1. Lineage (NCBI taxonomy): Eukaryota > Metazoa > Chordata > Actinopteri > Cichliformes > Cichlidae > Bujurquina > Bujurquina vittata. The sequence continues at coordinate 5,053 of VUQK01037371.1, read as the reverse complement.
ATCACAACCTTTTTAAGCCTGGTCATTTTGGTTGCAGTAAAGTGGATGTGATGAGGAGGGGCAGGGCTGGCAGTGAAACTGCTTGCTCATTGGGTAATATCTGATTGAGCAGTCATTATCCAGTGAGTGGGCAGAAAATACCAAGGCTGAGTCTGAGCATGCTCCTGAATCAGAGTGTTGGGGTCTGTGAACTTTATGGGGTCATTTTCATCAGCTGATATGGTGTTTCATAATTTCTCCTAAAAATAATTTTAGAAAATAAATATAAAGAAGTTTGTTTTTTGCTGATTTCTGAGCTGATCTGGGGTTTCTGGCTTAATGTCACACTCTGTTACTTTTAGAGTTAAAGTCCAGTCTGAGGGAGTTAAATCATTAAACCTCCACCTCCTCTCAGAACATGAACTTCATCAATGCTTCAGTTTTATGGATTCGTTTTTGGTTTTTTTGCTGAGTATAAAATACCTGAATGCCATTCCTGACAACCACACCCCCATCTTTATTTTTGGGTCAGAGGTCAGTCTACACATTACAGTTCAATAATGTGAGATGGGTTTTCCTAACTGGGGGCTTTGCTTCTTTTCCTGCTGGAAATTAAATGCTGGTCTTCCCTGTCTGACTGCCGAGTTGACTCAAACTCGTTAAATTGGTGGGTGTGTAATTATGTGTTTGTGTGGATAGGAGCCTCTGCATTACTCTGTGTGTTTTTTCTGGTCCACAGAAGTCAGACCTTTACAGCCAACTGTGTGTGCGCGTGTGCACCTGTATAACTGACATTATGGGACCTGCTCCTTTTCTAAACTTTATGAGGACATTTTTATGAACACAGGATCTTTTTTTTACTTTAGACCAGCGGTGTCAGCTCAATCATAGGACGGGCCAAAATTGAAAACAGTCTTAGTCGCAGCTGAACAGGATTGAAAATAATAATTTTAATCACCAATATGAATTTGAATGGCCAAAATACAGCAACCTTTTCAACACATTAAATAAAATATAAAATTCTATTTTCTTCAAAAATTAACATCAGGAAAAAATGAAAATTTTTCAAGCTGATGAAAATTTGCAAATTTTTCAGGTAAAAACTGATGAGAATTTCTGCGGTTTACAGTCGGAAAAATGCTGCCAAAACTGCACAGTGTGTTCAGCTTATCAGCAAAAAGCGCATCTCCCCCCACGACCTCAAATAGGATAAATGGAAGGCAAGGGATAGATGGATATTTTCATTTAAAAATAAAAATTGTATTAACTTTAATGTGCATTGTTCGATATTTATTGTGGTGGTCATATTAATGTTAAAAATACATGATTAGTTTTAAACTTGTATCTTTTTGGGTCGTTATTTTAATTGTGAGAAGAGACAACAACATGAAATTCACAGGTGGGCAGCCTTGAACAGGTGAGGTAAGATTGAAATAATTGTTGACTAGTAGACTAATTGATAAATAATTGACAGATTAGTTGTCTACCAAAATAATCTTGCAGCCCTACTGTCCATGTCTCTCTCAGGTCTCCAGTTGTTAGCCACAGCTAGCCGGGACCGTCTTATCCACATCCTGGATGCAGGGAGAGAGTACAGCCTGGTTCAGACTCTGGATGAGCACTCGTCCTCCATCACTGCCGTCAAATTTGCTGGTACCGTCTGACCTTTGACCTCTTACAAGTTGTTGCTGTTGGTTTACTGCTGGTGTCTAACCTCTGACCTTCTTTCTGTCGGTCAGCCAATGAGGGGAAGGTGAGGATGATCAGCTGCGGGGCCGATAAGAGTGTCTACTTCCGCACGGCTCAGCAGGTGAGAGTGATACCTGAGTGAGTACACATGCCAGTATTAGAGTGCTTGTAGCGGAGTACTACAGCTACTGTGTCTCGTGCTCAGTCACTGATCTGAGTTCAGCTCTCTTCATTCAGGTGAATTCAGTAATATGTTCAACTTTATGTAAAAATAAAGTGAAGCATTCAAAGAAACTGAACCCAAAGAACAAACCTTCAGTTACATCATGTTCATGTGGTTCTTCTTCTTCCTTCTCTTCTTCCTCAGACAGGGGAGGGGTTGGAGTTCACTCGGACACATCATGTCGTCAGGAAGACGACACTCTACGACATGGATGTCGAGCCGACCAGGATGTATGCAGCGGTGGGCTGTCAGGACCGCAGCATCAGGTAACACCTGACTTATGAAAGGCTGTAATTAACTACAAGTTTCATGATGCAGTCTGGCCACAAACGTCCAGTTAGCAGGCTGTAAAATTAACCAGCCACATGAATCGTTTTGATTGGTAGCAGCTACAGGCTGTCATTAAGCTGCTGCAGACACACACAGCTTTGAATATCATACGGCCTCTTGTACCCGCAGCAGAGGATCATGGGCGTCTGATTTAAAACCTGGCTTCAGACCATAGCTGAAACCCAAAGACTCATCAATCAGCCAATGAGCCGCTAAATGAGGCAGGACTTTAATCCACCTGCAGCCTAGATCAGACAGATTACCCAGCAGCCAGTGGGAGTACAGGATTAACCACCATCACGATCGATTCCGCTTCTTCACTCCTCACCCTCCTTCCGTATTTTTACAGTAGATAAATAAAAGTTAAGTCTTTCACATTAACCCTATAACGCTGGGTGATCGCTGCCGAAGAACTTTGAATTGCCATAATTCCACGACTGTTTATCCTATCGCAAAAATTCAAACGGTTTAGGAAAACTGAGAAACTGCGCTTCGCACCCAACACATCACTCCAATTTTGGCTTTCTTCATTGGTTGCCAGTAAATTTTAGATTTCATTTAAAATTTTTAGCTTGGACTTTTTCAGTAAATTTTAGATTTCATTTAAAATTTTTAGCTTGGACTTTTTCAGCCTTACATGACCAAGCTGCCCCGGGTATCTCTGACCTGCTGAAACCCCGAGCTCTTATATCATTGGGTCAAAGATTGTTGGTCCCACGCACTCGGTTGAAAACTTGTGGGAATCAGGCTTTTCAGGTAGTGGCTCCAAGGTTGTGGAATTGTCTTCCACTGTGTTTATGCTGTACAGACTGACTCTTTTAAAAAGCAGCTTAAGACATTTTTATACAGACAAGCTTTTAACTAACTTCTTCTTTATGCTGTCTTCAATTGCTTATACTGTTTTACATTATACTTTTTTTTTCTTTGAAGCACTTTGATTTTTATCTGTGATAACTGCTATATAAATAAATTTGACCTACTTATTTATTATGATAATTGTTGCAAGAAGTCCGCGAACTGCAGCACTTTTGAAGTAAATTGTGTTGCCTATGACAAGTTTGCCATTATATAGTTAAAGGCAACAAAATCCAGAGCAGCAGAAACCAAAATAATTTCAAATTAAAAGCCCCAGTAGTTTCACTTTTCACACTTGGAAAAACCTTCTGGGGAAGAGCTTCCTGATCAGCTGGCTCTGATGAACTAAACACGCTGTGATTGGTCCAGTGCACAGCTTCCTCTTCCTCTGATTGGTTTCAGTCCTGGAAAGATGGATCTGAAGTTCAGATGATCGGCACATTTAACAATGTGATTTTTATCGGCTGATTTTAAAATAATATGTTAGGCACTTCTGAGCTTTCTTTGTGTCCTCTGAGCTTTAAACCCTTCTGCTGCGACATGTGTGCAGACTCAAAGCTTTCACTGGCAGCAGTAAAAGCTGCTCACAGTCCTGCTCATGTCTGTAACTGCATAAATACATGCAAGTGTCTATTTGGACCAAAACATTTATTGGCACAAATGTGTGAAGCTTTTATTCACTCCCTGGCGTCTCTCTCATCACGTCTTCCTTCGTGTGTTAAGTTCTGACCAAATTACCCAAAACACAACTGAAAGGCTTCCTGAGGGTCCCACACTTCATTTCCACCAGCATGTTGATGCTTTATTGACCGTTCCATACTAAATATTGGGACTGTTCAGAGATGTCCTCCTTCACTCGCGCTAATGGCTATTTTCGGATCTTTACCGTACACAGCTCGAGGCGACTTGTTGTGAATCTGTGCTATATAAATAAAGTTGAACTGAATTACCTTTACCTGCAGAGTTCATGCTTGACCTCGTCAGCATAGGGTGGGAAACAGCTTTAAAGTGCATTACTGCCACCTTGTGGTCATAGCTGTGCATTATCTCCAACCAGGATACAGGAAAACATTTTTTTTTTAATTTAAAGACATGAAGTAGTGTGCATTAGCTGTGTTTCAGGTGTCCGAGTAGATGTTTAGTGATCACAGGTGCAGTTTCTCCAGTACCTGCATATTTTAGGTCACTGCAGTCCCCCACTTCCTGTCTCTGTGGGTCATTTGGTGGGATTTTGGCTGTTTGCTCCATCATGTATGAAACGTTCAGCCATCATCACATGTACGCATGACACATCATATTTGTTGGTTTATAAATACAGATGTGTAACTTAACTTACTATTTTGTTACACAACCTTCTGAGTCAATCACTGCAATCAAACGATTCCTGTATCTGTCAGTGAGACTTCTGCACCTCTCAGCAGCCACTTTTGGCCCACTCCTCATGAGCAAACTGCCTTTTCCAGACGGCATGTTTCAGCTCCTTCCAAAGATGCTCAATAGGATTTAGGTCAGAGCTAATTGAAGGCCACTTCAGAATAGTCCAGTGTTTTCCTCTTAGCCATTCTTGAGTGTTTTTAGGTGTGTTTTGGGTCATTAGCCTGTTGCAAGACCCATGACCTGCGACTGAGACCAAGCTTTCTGACACTGGGCAGCACATTTCTCTCTAGAATTCCTTGATAGTCTTGAGATTTCATTGCACCCTACACAGATTCAAGACACCCTGTGGTAGATGCAGCAAAGCAGACCCATAACATAACAGAGCCTCCTCCATGTTTCACAGTAGAGACAGTGTTCTTTTCTTGATATGCTTCATTTTCCCCTCTGTGAACATCGAGCTGACGTGCCTTGCCAAAAAAGTTCCATTTTTGTCTCATCTGTCGATAGGACATTCTCCCGGAAGCTTTGTGGCTTGTCAACATGTAGTTTGGCTTTTTTATGTTTTGATTTCAACAATGGTGTCCTCCTTGGTCGTCTCCC
>VUQK01037370.1:0-12882 GCA_015106715.1 Bujurquina vittata | reverse complement strand
GAATTTTAACAACAGACACAAAACACACCGTTAGTTCTTTTTACCTGCAGGGAGAGCCGGGGCTGCGTCTGCACGAGACAGCGTCAGCCAGAGCTCTAAAGGATGCACATCCAGCAGCTCCCTTTTATTGTTTCAACAGTGTTACATGATCCTGTGACTCCATATATAGCACACAGAGATATGTGCTATATATGTTAACAGCAATGGTCAAGGAATGCATAGCCTCCTGTTCTCCCTAATATGGGCAAAAACTGAAGACCAGAATACATCCTCTCCCCCATCTTAGGCAGTAACAGAGTGAGGTACATAAGTTCAGAAAAGCACATTTATAAATTAATGACAACTCATCTTTCCTCCAACACATACAACTGAATTTTCTAAAGGAAAAAAAAATAATCATCATCAGTAATAAAAATTAAAGCCGTGGGGAATTAAAACTAGAATCAACACTAAGTCTGTTTGGGACTCACAGCACATGGTGACTGTCCAACAGCGTAAAAGAAACTGGTTGTAATGAAGTTAAAATGCCAAGCAAATGTCAATAAGCTGAAATATCACAGGCAAAGTTGAATTTGAGTTCATTATAAAAACAAACAGCCATGTGATCAAAGACGGCGTGTGATCTATTAGAGCACGGGAAGTTATTGGTCCCAGGAGTGGGGCCAGTGACCTGCAGTGTATTAATATGGATGAGGCTCATTCACTCCGGGTAGTTCTAATTCAGTCTCATTTGCACGCTCACACACATAGGCTCTCTCATCTATTTGTCAGTTCAGTTCCTTTTAAAGATTATTTGCCTCCCTCTTCCTCTCTTTGTGTTTTCCCTTGAGGAGCCTCAGAACAGCAGTACAACAGTTTATTATATCAGCGATGAAGATATTAATTTGTTCAAAGAGAAAGAATGAGTGAGAGCGTGGGGGGAGGGAGGGGGAGCTAGTGGGATTTTGCAAATGATTATCTCATTCATCATCTCTTCATCACTTCATCCTTTTCCTTTTTGTTTCTGTCCTCGCTTTTCTCCTTCATGCCTCCTTATCTTTTTATTTTTATTCAGTTTAGAGAGATGCCAAGAGATGAAATGATGACTACCGGTAGTTAGGAAACAAAAACATATAAATCATTAGAAATACAGAGTTATTATTCAAAATAAACAATGTCAAAGCAGTTATTCTGTTATTCACTTTACAACTAGGCCTGATAATGACTGAATTCTCTGATAGTGACAACTTACAATGGCTTATAATTATGATTAATTAAGAGCTAGAATATGCATAAAATATGCATCTAAAAGTCCCAAAGTAGATGAGTAAATAAAATATATACAATGCTGTTTAAAGAGACATTTTCACACCAGGCATTTTGATTTGTCTCTTTTCTCTTTAATTTAATATGACCTGAAATGAGTGACAAGTTGTCAATTTTGCCGATTTTGTCTCTTGATTTAGCGACTTTTTCAGACCCCACTAGCAATTTTTTTTTTCCAAAAAACTACTAGCGACTAATCTAGCTACTGGTACTTTTCCCAGTGATTTTGGTGACTTTTAGCAACTTTTGGAGAAATCCTCCACTGTCACCACCCAGACAGGTGTTTGGTTGATGCTTGTGCAAGATGCATTGTGTGTGTTAATTGCTGGTCGCCAGAAACAACTAAAATGCTGGGACTTTCTTTCTCTGGGGTCCTCGCTCTTTGTTGTAGTCAGCTTTTTTTGGGGTGTGAACATGTGTCCCTGTAGTTTTTCAACTCCTTTGCCCATTCCCTCACGTCTATTCTGATAGTTTCTGCAATCTCTCGAGGAATTTGCTGACATTTGTGAGTCTTTGCGTCAAAAATGCACAGGAGGCACCGGCCATGCTGAACAGGCCAATCAAAATCCTTGTGGGCTGCATCAACCTGATGTGCAGTAGTTACGTTTCTTGAGAGGTGCATGTCTGATTATGTTGGAGGTTACTGTGGAGAGACCTGACACAGAAGTCTAAATGAGGGCTGATGGGGTGAGGAGCGCTGTCATTTGGGAGGGGTTCAAAGTAGAGCCTCTTCACCTCTACATGAAAAGGAGCCACTTGAGGTGTTTCGGGCATCTGACCAGGATGCCTCCTGGGCGCCTCCTAGATGAGGTATTCTGGACACGTTAAACCACGATGGGGGCCTGGGGCAGACACAGATCATGCTGGAGAGATTACAGCTCTGGGCTGGCTTGAAAATGCCTTGATGATTTTTTTTTATATTTCAGGTAGTCAGCGTCACATAAAACTTTTCATGCCTGCCTTTTAAATAGATTTACAGTCGCCATGTGCTTTTCTATGTCCACCAGACGATTGTTATCTTTTTCTTTCTCCCTGCTAAGGATGGAAACATAGAACAAGCTGCATGGGGTTTAAAATAAAAAGTCCTGTTTTGGTTTTGCAGGATGAAGAGCTACAGAGATGAGTGAAAACTGTCTGCAGGTTTGAAGTGACACCTTTATCAATACAGAGTCATTTGGTTGCCAGTTTAGAGGGCTGCAGCTGTAAAAACTAATGCTACAGCCCTGTAATAAATGTTAATGTTCAGGTTTCATGAAACTAATTTTGGGAAGAGGTGATTCAGCTTTAAAGATTGTGCTGGGAGTGCTCGCGCTATAACAGTGACAGCAGGCTAGATATTAGCCTCTCTGTAAAAGTGCTCCTTTTATAAAAGAGTTGAGCATTAAAGTTAATTTTGCCCGGTATGCATACTGCACATGTGCACGTTTGTGTGCACCAGCACACACTGACACGCAGAGCACAGTTGAGGGAGACAAATCACCTTGCTGGCCCTTCACCGCATTGGACAGCTCTTTGACAGAAGAACACAACACACAACAGTGCTGTGACACACATATACATACCCCCGGCCCCTCACAAGATTCCTGGGTAGGGAGACAGGCGACAAGCTGTCAGTGTGAGAGAATCTCTTCTTAATTAGCAACCTATTCTGATGACAACAGACTAGGGTCAAACTGTGCCGGGCTGCGCCGAGTGTGTGTGGGTGCTAAGGAGCGTCGTTTGACTTCCCTCCTCCATGACACGTCTGAGAGCTGAAAACACTCGCTAATCACTTCTGAGGCACACACCCCCACCACCGTCACCAGTAAACTCACCCACGCACACACAGTTCATGATGCATGCTGATGGATTGCACCCAGCGCAGGCTGTGTATAGCTGCTCTTCCCTTTTGTTTCTTGTTTGTTGAACAGATGCTTCATAATGACGCACACACAGGCAAAACCTGGAGCTGCTCCATTTAAAATCAACAGGAAAAAGCCTTTGTGGATTCACTGTGTGTTCTCTTAAATGATGATTTGTTGCGATGAGTCTTTTATCTGCAGAAAAATTACTTCTTCTTTTTTAAAACCAATCAAATAAAATGAAGGAATAGTTTGAAGCCAGGAATAACCTTGATCTTTGTCCTGTCAGCTGTCTTGACTCTTTGCTCTTTTTCCATCACATCACCAGCAGCTACATGCTACATTCAACCAAGCTGAAGGCTGCAGATTGGCCCAGAAGCATATCTTTTGATTAATAACCATAAGGTTGAAGGCTGCATAGAAGGGAATTTTCCAGCTGTGTATCATGCTTTAAGTGGTTAAGTGCACATGATTTAATGATATCATTTAGTGCCTTCAGTGATGTAAACCGTAGAAGAGGTCAGTTCTGCAAATGGATCATCTGTAGCTGGGCTTTAATCCAAGTACTTGAATTTGACAGGCTTGATGCAATGGCTACTTTGGATCGCATCTCTTTAAAAATTCACATTACGCTGAGGCTGAAAAGTGGCATCTCATTGCTTCCTCTCGGTGAGGTTTTCAAGTGTATTTCATCCCCGTTTGAGTGTGAACATGCACAATGAAAACAAAATGTGAGATGCATGCAATTCATTCATTTTTCAGTCAAATATGCACAGTTGCATTTGCACATTCCTCACTGGTGAACCTCTGAAGAAATCTTCAGGGCTGAACAAACTGAAGTTCTTCTAATGGCCCCTTGAGACCTGCTCCAAACGTGAGTGAATCACCATAGACTGAGTAAAAAGCCCAACGTAAGCCATTAAAATCACATGTTTAAAGCCTGAAAAAAACATCTCTATAGCTAATTTTATCCTTTGGAACTCAACCAGGTGGATTTATTAAGGCCATTTTGACTGACATGTGTGCCAACATAGGCTTCTATAGCCAGTGGTTGTCAGCTACATGCCAGCAAATTAGAGTCAATGAAGTGGACCATGGACCATTTTAATGGAATTTCTGACAAACTCTTTAGCCTGCTGTGTGGTAAAGATCCAAAACATTTGTGTTCCAGTTTTGGAGATCTGAATGTTCTGAATGTTCTCAGTCTGTTACTGAGCACTAAGTAGAAGTTACAGTTCCCAGATGTAGCTTTCAAACCAAGCGTGTTAATGTTAGATGATAACTGAGCTCCACCCTCTGATCTAAATATGGTGACTCCTGGCTCCAAAAACGAACCAACAAAGTAGCTACTAAAACGCTAATCAGACCAAAAAATAAATAAGTAGGGGGTGTCTCTTTGGTTATGTCTTTTATTTACAGTCTTATTGACCTATAACTTAGCCCTGCAACATCAAGTACATCGTATTTGAGTTTTTGCGACCTCTACATTATCAGTGTGATTTTTTTTTCCCTGAAAAACATTTGTGGACAATATACAATCAGACACATGCAGTGCTACTGTGAGCAATAAATTGCAGAAAAATGCACAAATAAACTTTTTTTATTTGTTTATTTTCTGACAGTTAATTCATGGATCAGGCTCTATAGAGTCAAGGGATGGATGGATGGATGGATGGATCACAGCTGAGACACTTTGAGGTCAGCAGGAAGTTCTCATTAATAAGCAGACTGTGAGATTGACAGCAGTGTAAGAAAGCCTCTTTTTTCATTTGTATCAGAGATTATATCAGAGAACTTATTTGGACCTTTCTTTGCTTGTCTATTACACACTCACACAGTATTTTGAAAGGTTAGTGTCTATAAGCCTTAAAAAATGAGTTGGTTGCACATGTTAAGCCTCTGTTATTCATGGCTGTTACAGGAGTGCTATATAAAAAAATTGGGGGGGGGGTATTTTTTTTTAATATTTAGACAGCTTGAAATATGACTGGCACTGGCTGTCACTAAAGAATGAAAACAACTTGACCAATACTACTACATTTTCAAAATACTTTTTTTTCTGTCAGATGTAGCATATTTGAGGGGTCTTATTTATCAAGTAAATGGGTGGAAATAACCCTAATTTCGACATTTCAAAAAAAAATTGAGGTTGGACAGCTTGACAGTTGGGTGGAAATGGCGCTGAAGTGCTGCTTGGCTGTCTCTCCTGCCATAAAGCTGCCTGCCTGTGTCTCTGCATGTGCAGCCCTGCTACTACTCCTGCCCCTTCTGCTACCATTATTTAAATACTTAACGCCATAAAGAGATACAGGATAAAAAGAACAGAACGGGGCCATGAGGCTTCAGTAAAGAGCTTGTAATGGACTATAAAACAGCAGTAAAATCCACACACGTTACCTTTACAGTCCAAATGACACACACACACAGAGAAAAGCTGTATCTCTATTTGCCACAAATTACCTCAGTCTGACACAGATCAAATGATGGTGATAAATAAACACATATGCACCTGGACAATTGCATCGAATGATGACACGAGGGGAACTGCTGTCTATACAACAGCTACCAATGTGTGTAACATTTGCTTCAAAAGTGATTTTCAGTCTTCTGGAAAATGTCAATAACTGTATTAAAGGAAAATAGAATTGAGGAGTACAAATAGGAACAGATATTGAAGCAGACAACACAGATTAATATTGGACCCACATGCTGTCATTTTAATCCAAGCCTCACTATGCTGAAATATATATGATCCCATTTTTTTAAAATGGGTTAGCCTACTGCATGTGTTTAGTGACAGCATGCTAACATTTTCACATTGTGAAAACATACACTTGATATTCTGAGTGCATTCATACTATAAAAGATGGTCGTTGCCACGGTGACTGATTTGTAGGCTCTCGTTTTGTATCGAGTTTGTCATTTTGGCCTTCGTCGTCTCAGTTTCTGGAAACCAAGCATTCTCACACTAAGAACACAAAGCCTGGATGAGCTCATATGGCAGCAGTTTATCAGCCATTGTGTATCCACGCCCTGGAACACACCCTGCTTTATCATCTGCGTAGCTTTTCTGAAGGCGAGGGCCTCACCACTTAGACTTCTGCGCACAATGACCCCAGAAAATGAATGGATGGAAAATCTACTCATCATGAACTTTTAGAGGTTGCAGGTCTAGTCCCCGTTTTTAATCCAACCACACAGTTGCAGTAATTTTGATCTTGCTGCGATCTGCAAACACTGCTTTCCTTTGTGTGACTGTGGCAAAATAGGTGCAGTTACACAAAACGGATAATGTGACATAACAGATATTGGCTTTATAGTTTTTACAAAGCTTTTCATTTTCATTTTGGTCACAAAGAAGAGGCTGGAAGCTACCCAAAATAACCTGGTGGGTCCACACAGGTATACACAATTTTAAATTTAAACACAAATGCACTTTGAGAAAAAAGTTTAAGAAAATAAATTCACATCTGTACAGACTGGTTTTTCTGATAGCTCAGCATGAGAAAGCCACCATTTAAGAGGGATAATTAAGCAGGATAACAGGGGTGTAATATAACACACGTTGAGTCACAGCTCCCAGGAACCACAATAACAAAAAAAAAAATCACCATTTCTGACACCTTCTTTCCTCATCTCTTGTCTCTGGGCTACAGGCTCAGCAGACTAAAACATGTCGCACATCATTCTGTCTCACAACTGTCCCATCAATCTCTGTTTCCCCCGTCTAAATAATATTAAAGCAACCCCAGCAGTGAAGTAGAAAGAGAGAAAAAAAACTCTTGATTCTTGATTCAAGCCGCAGGCGAGACATCAGAATGTAGATACCCTGGTTTCACAGTAATCTCTGTGCTTCTACCTGTAATCTGTACACTGAGACACAGGTTTGAAGCTGAATCTCTCTCTTGTTTCTGGAGGGGGAAAACTCAATTCTTATACTTTCCAGAGACAATATGTGCGCGTGCATGTGTGTGTGTATGTGTGTGTGTGTGTGTGCGTGCGTGCGTGTGTGTGTGTGTGTGTGTGTGTGTGTGGCAAATCAAGTTGAAGTCACTTCGAGCTATTGTTCAATTAAAGACAGTTACTCCGTCTTCTTCTGTGTCTCGGCTCCCTCATTCTCATTCTGCGTCCCGCTCCCATTTCCTCTGTCCCTCTGTTACTCGGGGAGAAAGGGAAGCGAGAAGAGAAGAGGGTGGGTGGGTGGTTGTTAACCTTTATAGAGATGCCACTTTGTTGATTTTCCTCTGCGTTTCATCACACACTTCAACTAATTAAAGCCATCAAACACACACACACGCACACACGCACACACACACACAGCTACAGGCATTTCTCAGTCTGCTAATTAAAGCGTCTGTTTTTACCTGATCTCTACTTCAAATCCTTCCCTCCTTCCCTCCATCACTACATCCTCCATTCAGCATAAGCTGTTGCTCATTTAAATCAGCTGTTCTGATTTTGCTGCTCGTGGCATTTTCCGTGCAGATGCAGACTGAGGTTCAGGTTCATCGATGCATTGATCCTTCCTCGCTGTACAGTAACTCTCGCCCTCTCGTCCTTCAGCTGGTGAAGAAGCTCTGTCATCATTACAGTAACCTACGCGCAGTTCAGCGGGCCCTTTTGGGATTTTCCCTCAAATTTGGACTATTCACTTCCACAGACCAGAATTACTTTTTTTTTTGCAAGAAAGGTGAATCAGAGTTCAGCAGAACAAGTTCTGATGGTGGAAGTCTTTAAATTACATTTTTTGATATTATGGGAATTTTTATATATATTTAACACATGCAAAAAAATATGACTAAGTCAAATAAAGGTGCTAAATGCTCTTACAGATAAATCCTGCTAAATTCTTCCCAATGAAAGCAGTGATTTCCCAGCTTGCGATAAAGTACTCAGGCCCCTCGACAAGCCAACTTCCCCTCCAGTGGTTAATCAAAGGAGCAATATGATGAAAGAGGCTGTCAAATGTGAATGCTGACACCCATAAAAATGGGCAAAACAAGAATAATAGTCCTTGTGTGGCTTTTAAATTCTAGAAGCAGCTGAAAATCTTAAAATTCAAAAACAAATTCTATCCTAACTGTGAGACAAGAGGCATAAAGACTGGAAACTTTCGTTACCTTAACACAGCTCTTCAGACCCTGCAGGGCAGGTGATGGCTCATGGAGGAGCTCCGTGCAATATTCAGCTCCTGTCAGGTGGGGGGTAGCACAGATTGTATATAAAACATGGACATAGCTTCCCAGGTTGAAATGGATGTCTATGCACACCATAGCCAGCATTAGTCAGAAGAACATAGTAACCATGACATCACCAATGGGTCAGTCAACTCCTGTCAGTGGTGTTTTTAAACCAGAGCAAGGGCAGGGCCGAGGACACGCTCACACTCACAACTTCTCACTGACAAGTTTTTAGAGAATGAGTGTGCCATGGATGTCCTCCATTCTCATTCTAATAATGACTATGATTTAGAAAATTAACTTCACAAGCCAGAAGTATTTTTGCAGCCCAATGAGTCGCCCTGTGTTGGGCATTAAAAAGAATGCAGGTTTAACACACTTCTAAAGGCTAGCTTTGCTTTTCAGACCCAGAAGCCACGTGCTAGTTTTTACTTTCTGTTACACCTAAGTTCCCTGCTTTTGTTTAAATGACCAGCAGGAGGCGATTCCTGTGGTTGCAAAAAGACGTCAGCGGCCTGTAGGACACCAGCTGCACCTCCTTTGAGCCACACCCTCAGTAAACACTTATGTGATGTGTTTATGGTCTCAATTGCAAATTTCACAACATTTTTTGAATATGACACAGTGTATATTTTGTAAATTATGGTCCCCGTAAGTGTTCAAAAGGACAACAAAGTAGAGTCGTCTTTAGGGCAGGCCTACCTTGTGGTTGAAGTCACTACTGTGTTCCTTGTCACTGATCTGTGTTACAAACCCTGCCCTGTGATGGCGATGTTTTAGTGGTGACTGGACGACCGAGACCATAAAAACACGCAGACGAAATGAGTCTGCAAGGCGGATGTGCTCTCAGAATAAGAGTCCAGACAGAGCTCAGAGTAAAACTGCTGCTCCTTGGAGTCTGATGAGGACATGTCCCAGGGCAGGCATTTCAAGAACATACAACTGGGAGGAGACCCCGAGACAGATCCACACAACAAAGGAGGGATTACACATCCCATACAGCATGGGAACGCCTTGGGATCACACAGGGAGTATTAAAAGGAGCTGGCAATAAAGACCTTCTTTAGTCTAGTTCCTTGATGGTTTAAAAAGGTGATAAGGAATGGCTGGATGAAATGCTCTACCATCAGTCACAGATCAGAAGGTAAGGGTGTCTAATAAAACCTGGACTGAGCCCAAGCTTGGATTGAATTTCGTTTTGAAGGTTTTTGACAGTGAAGGCTGAAAATGAGTCTGACCGGCAAAAATTGTGAGGTTAAGCACCACTCATACTGTCGACTTTATTTACAAAAAGTTGCAGACCTCTGCAGCTTTAACCTCGCTTAGCTTCCTTTTTACCTCCCTCTCGACCTCTTTTTGGTTGCAGGGGTGTCCTCTGTGAGTAATAACAATATATAAAAAAAATATTTGGTTTGTACTCAGATAGAAGGAAAATAACCTGCTTTTTATAGTCGGCTGCGCAACATGGTCGAAGCAAACCATCTTTTCTGTCAAAAATCCATAACTCTGCAGGATGTTCACTTCAACCAATCACAAAGCAAGAGTCTTGCCAGTGCTCCCCTCCATCTCCCTATGTCCCTCAACGATTTTTCCCCCCTCCTGCAACACACACATACACACACCCTGCCGAGCAGGAGACTTGGGGTTGGCAGATGAGTAGTGCTGTCATTTGTCAGCTACATCCCAGAGGTAACATAAGGGATAGGCCGCAGAAGTGTGTATCCGGTGTGTGTGAGTGGCTCAGCTAAATTGGGCGTAGTAGTGATGTTGTATGGAATGATCAAACAATTGATCCAAAATTTAGTCCAATGCTTCACTTGAACTTGAGGAGTGGTCGAGGGAGGAGGGGATTGGGATGAAAAAGGAGGGAGAGGCAAGGAAACAAAAAAGAAGTGAGTTTTTCAAAATCTGAAGGAGACACTGAATGTGACACACCACGGGCAGAGTTCGCAGTCTCAATCTGAATACATTTAAATATGTTCTCATCTTTTTAATCATACTCACTGTGCCCGGTGAAATGAGCCCAGTCTGGCTCATGTGTGTGAATATGTTATTTCGAAGTCTGAGGTTTACTCTTTGGAGAGAGAGACTTTTAACTTACACATGAACCAGTCAAGTGCAATGCACTACTGCCATCCAGTGGTGGTGCAGGGAAATACATACGTCTAAAAGGATATGCAGAATCTTCAAAAAGTTATTTGTCCCTCCCCTTTGTGTTCAGTTTGAACACAAAGGGGCAGCACTCTTTCCTGAAACATTCAAATATAGATGCACAGAGATCCTTTAGATCATTCATATCCACACATGCACGCATTCACACTCAAACTGCAGTGGGCAGTGCAGCCCTAATGTCATCATTACACAGTGATCTTCACTAATAGGGCACTCCAGTGGCAGGCTAATTCAAGAGACTGATTAGCATAAGTGAGCTATGGCTTTCATTAGCTTTATCAAGGATTCATAACGTTGACCAAAATGAACAGGATCCTCTGCACGCTGTCCGAGGCGAGCACTGAAGTCATTTATGCAGGCGGTGTTTTCTCTTCACTGATACTGACAAACGCACACACAGAGACTCACACTGTGTGGTCATTATATTTTATATTATAGTATTCATACAAACATATGTAGATATTATATCATATATATTTTGAGGAAACAGAGGCCCGTATTGCCTGCGGTCTATGAAAGGCTTCAGTATAAATATGGTCAGCGTCGTTAGCTGTTGAGAACCTAATTCTCTCTTTTAACAACCGTGGAGTTTCAGTGGGAACAGAAACTAAACATGAGCATTAATAATCTGCAAACCCAATTCAGAAAAAGCTGAAATGTACATAAATGTAAATATGCAATGATTTGCAAATCTCACAACCCACACAAACCTCACACAATAGAATATAAAAAAAATAAAGGTTGAAACTGAGAAAATGTTTAAGAAAAGTATCAGCTGATTTTGAATTTGATGGCAGCAACACATCTCTAAACAAGTTGGCACAGGTTCATGCCTCCCACCGTGTAGCATCCGCCTTCTTTTAACAACAGTCTGTAGACGTCTGGGAACTGAGGAGAGGAGCTGCTTGACTTTTGGAGAGGAATGTTGTCGTTCTTGTCTGATAGCTGCTCAGGAGTTCTGGGTCATCTTCTTAGGCCAAATATTTTCCACTGGTGAAAGGTCTGGACTGAAGGCAGGCCAGCTCAGCGCCTGGACTCTTCTGTTGTGAAGACATGCAGTTGTAATAGAGTTTGCTGAACTCTTTCTTGCTGACCTATGCAAGGCCTTCCCTGGAAATACATCATCTGGATGGGATCGTGTTGCTCTAAAACTTGTGTAAACTTTTCAGCATTGATGGTGCTTTTCCAGATGTGCAAGCTGCCAATTCCAGAGGCACTAATGCACCCCCATACCATCAGAAATGCAGGCTTTGGAACTGAGCTCTGATAACAAGCCAGATGGTCCCTCTCCTCTTTAGTCCAGGGAGACGCAGTGTCCAAGTTTTCCACTTGGCCTCAGTCCATTTGAAATGAGGTGGGTACAGAGAAAACAGCAGCGTTCCTGGATCATGTTCACATATGGCTTCTTTGTCACATGATCGATCTTTAACCTGCATTTGTTGATGGCACAGTGAGCTGTGTTCACAGACAGTGATTTCTGGAAGTGTTCCTGAGCCCGTCCATGACAGAATCACACCTTTTTTTAGTGCAGTGTCACCTGAGAGCCTGAAGATCACATCCGGTACTGATTTGTGGCTTGTTTTTGTGCAGAAATTGCTCCAGATTCTTAAAATCTTTTGATGGCATTATATACTGCAGATGGTGAGCTATTCACAGTCAATTATACATTGAGGAACATTATTCTGAAACTGATCCATAATATGTAGACAGTGCAGATTAGTGAAACCCTGCCCACCTTCACTTCTGAGAAATTGCCATCAGAGTAATTAATTTTACAAATAAAACTGTGTGAAACACAATAGAGACTGCAGACAGCTGTTTTTAACATCGGTTACAGTTACAGTGCATAAAATTATTTTACAATTATGTAATTTAACACTCAAGGGTGTGTGTGTGGGTTAACGAGGCTTGCTGGTATTAGCTGGTATTAGCTGAACTGCAACCGCTCACCTGAGTAACCCTTAGTTCATCTAAAACACACACGCGCTTCTGCAGTAATGCGGACGATGCACCGGTCTGTCGTGGTGAAGAGGGAGCTAAGCATAAAAGCGAATCTGTCAATTTACCGGTCAATCTACGTTCCCACCCTCACCTATGGTCAGCTTTGGGTAGTGACTGAAAGAATGAGATTGCAAATACAAGCGGAGGAAATGAGTTTCCTTTGAAGGGTGGCTGGCCTCTCCCTTTGGGAGGTGAGGAGTGCAGCCCTCCGGGAGGGGCTCAGAGTAGAGCCGCTGCTCCTCCACATTGAAAGGAGCCGGTTGAGGTGGCTCAGGCATCTGATTAGGATGCCTCGTGGCCGCCTCTTGGGTGAGGTGTTCCGGGCATGTCCCACTAGGAGGAGGCCCCGGGGTAGACCCAGGACACGCTGGAGAGATTATATC
>VUQK01037367.1:0-13181 GCA_015106715.1 Bujurquina vittata | reverse complement strand
TTTGTCAGCCTGGCTACAGTGCTGAAAAGAAACTAGGGTTGTTCTTGTTTTCTTCAATTAATGAAGAGTAGTAAGATGTCCTGGCTTTACGGAGCGCTTTTTTATAGAGCAGCAAACTCTTTTTTCCAGGCTAGATGAGCATCTACTGATTTAGTAAGACGCCATTCCCTCTCCAGCTTACGGGTTATCTGCTTTAAGCTGCGCGTTTGTGAACTATACCACGGAGTCAGGCACTTCTGATTTGAGGCTTTCCTTCTATAATCTAATATCTTAGACTAAAAATACTAAATGACGTAAAGAAGCAGGATCATGACCGATTCTGTCTCTGGGTGAGGCAAAGGTGAATCTCAGTGCTTTAAACTGAATGATTTCCTCTTATCAACAATCAGATTAAAAAGAGTATGCATTGCAAATTTTACCACCTGTCAATGCACTCAAGAAACAAAGGTCCCCACTAATTTATTCACGGCAGGTTTTTAGCGTTGTTTGTTTTGATCAGCCATTAATGCATTATTCACCCTCTCCTGCACTGAGCTGATGGAGCCTGTCTCAATATGTTGCCAAGGTCAGGTCTTTCATTAAGGATGCAGTGCATAAATCAATAACCAAATTGGGCCTTCCTGACATGACCTCCCCCCGTGAATATGGAATGATGAATGGATTTCGAGCAATGAGAGCAAAGAGGCCTCATGTTTGATGTGTGTGTGTCTCATTATTGATATGAAATACAGTAACATTTGATCCTCTCTCTAAATCAGCTGTCATTGGACAGCAAAATGAGGATAAGACTGAGATTAAAATATTCTGTTTTATAGACATAATCCATATGAATTATTAAAATATTGCTATTTAATGCTCCCATGCAGGCAATAACAACTGTGATTTTGCATTTCTGTTTTTCCCCAGTATCTATTTTCTGCTACTTTTTAAAGTCTTCTTATGTACTGAGTCATTGCGATTTTTGCCCACATACTGAGGAGTACAGTTAAGCATACTTGCTTTATTTATTAAGTTGCACTTAGCTTTTCTATGTGCAGAACGCTGGTGGCAAGCACAAAGACAGCTAATATTTAAACTCCAGTCTTCAATAATCTTATTGTTTCAGTTATTTTGCGTTTCACTTTTTGAGTTTTTAATGGTTGTGACACATTATAGTTTGAATGAAGAGACGAAGTGTAAATAACCCAACACACACACATAAATGAAAGCATACGTTTGAACTTTTTTCCTACATTCATACAAACATTTGGTGTGAATTAGAGGCAAACTCGGTCAAACATTTATTCAGTGGTTTTCTAGTCTCACTGACTAGTCTGATATATACATAAAGTACCAAGCAAAGGTTTGGAGAGTGATTACTGGCTTCTCACTAATCAGTGAAAGTTAAAAATGAATTCTCAGTATTCACTGGAAGGATGCAAGAATCACAGTAATGTGTAAGCACACAGTTTTTGTTGGCAGGTTCATCTGTAAATTAGAATATCATGATCAGTGGAATATTCAAATGGAATATTCATCTTTACTTAAGTGCATTGATTTCATTAGCATTACCAATTTGAATAATGCTCTTTTACTGCTGTGATTATGAAGAAATGACTTTGTCAGATATGTTGTGTTCCTCGATCACCTTGAATCTGATATTTTTTTTTTTCAAATTTTAGAAATGACTGGAAGTTTGAAAAATGGCACTGTAAATATGCAGGACAGTGGTATCTCGGGAGGGTTTATGAGGAGAAGCAAGACGCATATGCGCATATGAGACGCTCTATTGAGAAGCTCTGCCAGATTAACAGAAAGGGTGATTTCTGAGGCGATCATGTGATTGTTGGGGTTCCCTCTCTGATATTGCAGGGTGTTTATCTTATTGGGGCAGATGAGATGAAACTACTGAATCTGAATTTTCCCTTTTTTTTCCCTTTCTTTACTTTTTGCTATAGTTATTATCCTCAGAGTTGATTTCACACATGCACTGCAGCCCTACATTTTTCCACACAGTACCTGGAAAAGGTGCCATGAAGACATACCTGATTTAAATGTAGCTCATGTCACATTTTCAGCATTAGATCATCGTAGAGAACATACTGACCTCCAAACTCACCATCTTCCTCTACAATGGCTCTCCTTTTGTATTTCAAAGCAGACACTTTAACTTCCTTTTCAGTCACAGGGAGGTAAATCTGGCAAAGCATCCAGGTGCAGAGTGAAGGTTGCGTTCATGTGTGAAAGAACATGTTTTCCATCTGCTTTGGGTTACCGAGCGATATGTGAGGTCATTTCTGCTGCTCACCATTCAAAATCGATGGTGCACATCCTGGTTCATGTTGAGAAAAAGACAAACAAGCTCCTCGTCTGACGCACTGCCTTCAGGCGAGGAAACTGTGACTGAAGACTGATCCACACTAAATCGCTTTAAAAGAGAAGCTGATGTTTGCAGTGAAACCACAGACTACACTGTTAAATCAGAATAAGTACAAAAAGAATAATCTGGACGACAGCAGCAAGAGGATAGAATACCAAAATTGTGTGAGATGTTTCGCTTGTTTACTAAACTGGTGCATTTGAGATGGCAAAAAGAATTCAGCAAACTGCAGTCATATGTTGAATGTAGCTGTCATTTTAATGTCTAATGGACAGATGTGCTCTGGAAAAAGAACAATTGTATTGCATAACCTCTAAAAGTGGGACCATCAACCTTTACCGTAATTCTGTGCCTGAGCCAACAGTGTAATAAAGGGGCATCCCCCCCCCCCCTTTGTTTAATTGGTGGATTAAGTGTTGAGAGACTATCAAGAATGAGCACACGACGTCCTGTGTGCTTTGCTCATGCATTGCATTGAGACAGCTGCTATGTTGGCTGTAGCAGGCCGGCCATTTCTTCCTGCTGCTGAAGTTGGGGCTATCGAGGGCTCAGCGCCAGTCTAACCACTGCTTGGTTCAAGTGGACTGTGACTGATTACAGTCCAGCAGTCAACAAGGGGGGCTTCTGCCTGCATCCCTATCAACGTCAATGATGATGAACAAGAAAACAAAAATTTCAGCTTCATTCTTTAAACGCAGCAGAAACGTGTTGAAGAGGGAAACAAGTAGACCTTGCCTGATGTCACAGCAACTTCGAGATTTGGCTAAAATGTGAAAGCTGAAAAAGAAATGAATTTACTGTCGACTGCACTAATCCGCCTCCCCAGCTGGTTATCCAAGGAAGAAGCCAGGCACTTTTAAAACTGACACGTTTTCTGTGGCGTTTATTGCTGGTAGGAAGGTGAGGTGGGCCAGAGCGAAGGCACAGAGGCCCGGTCTGTAGCACAGCTGGAATATGGAACTCCTGATAGGCTGGGACCAGTCATGATTCTCCAACAATGACTCAGATATCAGGAGAAGATGATGGTCACGAACCCGACGAGTAGAGACATTATTAAAGAAAACAGACTGTAAAGAAAACAGGTAGCATCATGTCATATGGACATCACGCACCTTTAATTAAGTAAAAATTTGTCAGAGGCATGACGAATGCTTCCAGCTCACTTCTACTAGTCAGGTAAATCCTTGAAAGCTGACAAAGAATAGCTGCACCAAAACTCAAAGGTCTGAAATGATCTGGGGGGAGGATGCTTTCAGCAAAGGGTGGGAACTAAGGCAGTCACAGCACTCTGTGTGACTAACAACTCTGACCCTGCTCAGCAGCACAGTACATCCTGCTGCAACCAGGCTGAAGTAAAGGCCAATGCAAGTGGTGCTTAAACCACATTCATATCTACAGGAAGTTCAAAAAAAGAAAAATGGCAATGATGGTGTCAGTAAAACCGATGTGGGAGTCTGCTCCTCATGAGTCGTGGTGGATAACTGCACCGCCCGGAGCCTGGTGGTGCCAGGGGTCTCTCCCTGTACCTCCCCAATGCTGCCGAGTGCTTCTCATATGAGACTGAATTTACTGAGGACTATTTGCCTTTTATGGGAACCAAAGAATTAAGTAAAAACTTAAAATGCAAGTGCACAGATATTGTCATGGCCATAAGGCTCAGGCTTGACCCTTTTCCTTATAAAACACAAGGGAAAAGACCCTGTCGATTTAACTGAGTGTTAGCAATAGTCAGTGTAGACTGAAGCGTGCACGCAGGTGTGATGCACAGTGTGCCTTTCTCTCAGCTTGAGTTGTGTTTCTTATAAAAGGAAACTAATGGATCAGAAGGATCATTTTACCCTGACTTACATAAGAAGCTTGAGTGCAGGCTGAGGAAACTGAATCTCAGTTTATTTACACAGCTTTGTGTTCACTTCAGAAAGGATTACATTTCATGCCTCAGCAAATACCTAATGAAATCCTCTCCAGGCTAGCCAAGAGTCAAAGCTCCTGGGGAAGTCTTGAAAATCACATTATAGCTCACACGGTTTCATTAACTGCTGCTTCTAATGTCCTATTGATTTGTTCCCCAGTGACTGAGAAAACTCAGTGAAGGGAAATAGGATGATATTAATGTCAGTTTGAACTCAGTCCACGATCCTTTCAGTTTTACATGTAATGAGGACATGGACTCCAGATTGGGCCGCTTCCCGACAACTTGATTTTTAATATTTCACAGATTCTTGTTAATAAACAAAGAAAGCTGGAAGCAAAGTGTGTTTCAATCAGTGGTTTCCTTTGAGAAATGATCTGCAGAACTGACACTCAAAGACCTGCTGTCAGCAGTTCCAGGACCAGCGTTAAATACGCTGCGTTAGAAATGAATTGAAACATCATTAATCTGTTCCCGCTCCCCACAATTTATTTTACGCAGAGAACTTTACAAACACATAATTCTGCATACAGTATAACAAAAGAGAATGCATATATTATGTCGTACCTTTGTTGTTACTGATGTGACGCTTTTGGTATGTTATACTTCTGTGAGGTTTTTAAGAATGGTCTTTTCTATTTATATCGTATTATTTATGTGATATTGACTATTCTAGTGGTGTACATTCAAGATTGTTAGCGTTCTTATTTGTCGTATCTTGGACACTGAACGGTACCTGTCACTCGACTTCCTGGATGACAGGTGGTGATTTACACTGGTGGTTAGCATCCCCTTGTTGATCATGAAGAAGGGCACTGTTTCAGTGTCATTATGGACAAAACGTTTTCCAGGAAGTTTTTCCTGGATCCAGCACCCCGGTTAATTTTAAAATAGTGTACCATAGAGACAGAGGGAAAACCGTCCATTTTCAGTCGACTCCTACTACAGCAGGTCTTTGACCTGTGGAAGGAAGTACTGAGTGAAAACCCGCACAGACACAAGGAAAATAGGGAGTATTACATAAAGTACTGTTACTGCACATGGCAGTGTGTATGGAAAAAGGCAAGCATGAAGAGGTGGTGGTGGTGGTGTTTATGTTAACATGCTTTTCCTAATCCGAGCTGTTCAGTCGGCCTGAAGACAGCAGATAGCTGTTATATTATCATGCAAAAATACCACCATACTGCACAGTAGAGCACTGCAGGGTGTTTAGAGCTGTGTAACTGTCACAGTCGCTGGTTTCAGTGTTTCCTGAGTGGTCTTTGTGTGAGTCAGTAACAGCATGTTGCTTTGACTGTTCAGCAGAAACGACAGAGACACTCTGAACTCGTCCAAACTTGTCGATCCAAATATGTACTGATCATTTTGGTGTCCTATTGAATCCAACTCCTCTGAACAGCCTGAGGTATGGAATTAATTAGGGCCGCGCAGGGAAAGAAAGAGCTGCATTAACACTTTTATCAACTGCGTTAACAACTCTTTGACTCAGAGACTATTTTATTTTTCATGGACTGTCAGCAGAGTGGGACAATTTGTTCTTTCACAGTAACAAAACACATTGAAAGAGCAGCTCCATTATGTTCAAACATGATTGCGATCAGCTCACACTCAGATCGAAGAGACTTGTGGGTGAACCTCTGGGATTTGTTTCAATACAAAATGAAACAGACTCACAATTGAGTCAAAAATACGGTTTTCATTCTCGGTTTAAAGCAACTTAACAAGGGCTCAGTCAGAAACACAGTCCTTGAACTCATCACCCCTCATCTCATTAGTCTCACAAAATGTGTTTTCACTTTTCCAGAAATGGACACTTTAGAAAGTCACAACAGATGTTCCATCGCTCTCCCACCAGTGTGCGAACCCTGAGCTTCACATGGTTGGAGAAACCCGTTGGATGGACTGTCTGCCTCCAGATTTCAAACCGTACCAAGACGGCAGCTCCTCTGCAAACATTTGTCTTTTTTATTTATAAAACCTGTCATGTCTGTCAGTTTTCCCATTCAGAATGATCTGAATGCATTGGTGTACAAAACAGATTTGCTTTTACAAGAGCAGCTCCATAAGTGTTCTTTAGGCTACTCTTGTTAATGTTTCTATTTTAATTTTAATTTTATTTATTCATGACAGGCCTGACAGACACGAAGGAACGAGTAGGAAGAGGGATAAAGAAACAGAAAAATAGATACTGAAACGTAAATACACAAATATACACATCTTCACATGGTTGGAGAAACCCGTTGGATGGACTGTCTGTCTCCAGATTTTAAACCGTACCAAGACGGCAGCTCCTCTGCAAACATGTTTCGAGGCCTGGTCACAGTTATCAGCTACAGTCCCAGTGTCGGGACACCTGTCAATCAAAGTGGCCGTCTTTAGGCCTTAGAAGTCTCCAAATTAATGACTGAAACCAAAGTTTGCCATTTTAACATGCTATTTGCTGCTTCTGTGCCGGAAAGAACTCACAGGAACATAGACAACGTGACAACGAACTTTGACACAGACAATATTCACACGAGGTAACGAGAGGAACAGTATTACACTAATGAGACAAAGGAAGCACAACCAAACCCAAAGCACACGGGACAAGGGACTGAAAAAAATAAAACCATGACACAATCCATACAGGAAGGCTGGCACACCGAGGGAATTTAATCACGACTAAACGGAAACTTTAACACAAAAACAAAGTGAAACTAAACACGAGACAGTGGACCAAGATATGGGGAACAAGACAGATTTAGGAACACAGAGATGGGAAGACAAGAACAACAAAAAGAAACCAGAATGAAATACAATAACTAACTGATATCAATGAAAAACCATCAAAAAAGACAAATATACTGCATGTATTTGATCCTGTTTTGTGAATGAAATACATACAGTGAAATTTACCGTTTTGGGCTACAGTTCATTCATTCATGCTGCCCCTGAGAGGTCCACAGAGTTACACTTCTCATTTTTAATAGGCGTTAGATAAATGGTTAGCTAGAGAGGAAAACAAATTGGCACCAACACACTGAGAATGATCAAAACATGGACTAAGTCAGAGACAGTGGGGACAAAATGCAGCCAATTAATTACCTTCATAATTCTGAAAGTCAGACTGCCCCATAATCAGCATAAGAGCACAATCTTCTCATATTTTGGTAAAGTGATGTAACAAATGCATTAAACTTACTGAATGTTGAATGTATCTAGGCCAATGTGTGGAATTAATCATCTAACTTTTTAAAATACTTTTATTACATTATAAATAATAGACTGAAAATAATAGCTTTGGAATACAGAGTGTTCCAAGCTTATTGTACATAATTTATACCCCAAAAATCTAAAAGGTTAGCATCTTGTTATACTGGAAACGTTGAATCGTTTTGTGCAAAAAGCACACAAATGGTGAACATGTGCTCCTGAACCCCATGCAGTGCATCTGTCTCCTGATATACAGGATTTGGAAACTTCATCCTGGGAAGAGGCTGTAAAATAGCAGTTATAGAAAGGCTGAATGCTTAAAACAGGGAATATATGCAGTCCTGTGGGGCTGGAGGCAATCCTACTGTTGAAAATACACAGGATTTTTCCAGCTCCAATTTCACAGGGATACAAAAGTTATACACACTGCTCACACGCACACTTTACTCAACCTGTCAGGTTATCAGACACTACAGGAAACACTGACAGAGCCAAAAGAGCCAAACTGGGATAAAGAGGCTGCTTGGCTTCCCTTTGCACCCGCTTGTCTGGGTTATTAGAATGTAACCCACAGAGCTGGCTTGTCTCAACTAAGACATATCTCTGCATTTCCTCCTCCACAGCCAGTCTCTGTAGTGAATTTTCCCCATTGGAGGCCTTCTTTGGGACCAGACTGAGGAGTGTACATTAAAGTGCACCGACTCACACACTGTACCAAGTTAATGCTAATAGATCCTACTTAGAATCAGCTTTGATTATTTATCGATATACAGAATTCAATAAATATATTTGGCGGTTAGACTGCGATGGCCCGTCGGATCAGAACAGAATCCCAGCGATGACAGGAATTAGGGCAGGACCCCCAAAACATTCTTACTGTGGCAGGAAGTTTGGTTCTATAAATATAACATGCAGGAATGTTAACAGTAGCAATACCAAGGCATGGGATAAGGCACAACATAATTAGAAATGCATGGAAGAGCAAAGGAGAGTGAAGACTGTGCGGGTATTAAGGCTCAAGGGCCATCGGAGGCCATAGGTGTAGAGGTGTGGAAGGCATGAGGGCTGACTGAGGTTAAAAGAACCTGCCAAGAAGGCCAGGAGAAAGAGCAGAGGGCCAATGGCTGAAAGTTGACAGGATGGGAGAGAAATCCTGCATCAAGACTCGAAGACGGGCGTGAAAGAGGACCATCCCTCCTGGCCAGATGGAGGGCAGGAGAGTGAGCACAAAGTCTACAGTGAGGTGGAGAGTTGAGACAGGAAGGAGAATAGAGAGAGTCTGCATTAAGGCTCAAGTCTGAGCCTGCAAAGGTCGAGAGAGAGAAGAGGGGAAGCCTATAATAAAGTTGTGTGTCCACAGGCTGTGAGAGTGTGCTGAGGTTGGCTAAGATATCCAAGGAGAAGGAAAATCTCTTGAATGCTTGAGGGCTGACAAAGGCCAGGAGAGTGTATAGAGCTTGCGTTAGGCTGAAGTTGGGAAATGAAGAGATTTGAGGAAGACCTGAAGCTCAAGGGCTGACAGAGGCTAAAAGAAAGGGCCTGTGATAGGCTGAGAGTAGGTGAAACTGAAAGGAGACGTCCCCCCTGAGATGACCCAGGGCTGTTGGAGGCTAGGAGAGCACAGAGAGCCTATGAAGAGGTCAGGAGACGAGTGCCTGCGATAGGCAGTGCACGAGGCCAGGGGAGGGCAAGCAAAGAGCCGTAAGGCTGTTAGACGCTACCGGGAAGCAGAGAGACCGTTTGACTGTCGGGCCTGAAGCTGAGGCTCGAGAACAGGCTTGTAATAACTTTGGATGTTACACTAGAGTTTAGTTTTAGTTAGTTTGAACTTTTCCCCTCTAATTCAGTTATTTTAGTTAGTTTTAAGAGCGGCTCTGCTCGTTTTTATTTTTGGATTAATGCTTAGTTTTAGTTTAGTTTTCCTTTGTTTTAGTTTTTCATACTTTGTCAGGTCCAAGATTCAAGCTGCAAGAGTGACATTGTGTAATAAAGACTCAACAAGACGGCAGATTCGTGCTAAATGTGTGTCATATTAAGAACACACGTGAACATCAAGAGGGAAACTTCAGCATCAGCGCATGTGGTGTCTGACAGAAACAAACTGAACACTGTGAAGGAGTCAAATTCAAATCCAGCTGCATATAATGCAACACTCCATCACCCTCTTTGGTCAAACAGCCATTAGCCCAAAGGTGTGTTTGGGGTCACTGTCCTGTTGGAAAAACATGATGGTCCCAGTAAGCACAGAGCAGATGGGATGGCCTGTCGCTGCAGAATGCTGTGGCAGCCGTGCTGGTTTTGCAATTTAAATAAACTGCCAACATTGTAACCAGCACCGCCATACCATCACACTTCCTCCTCCATACTTCACATGTAGGAACCATCCACTCACCTTTTCTCGTCTGACAAACACATTTCATTTGGAAAATTTGAGCTCATCAGACCAAAAGCATGATTTCCATTGGTCCTTAGGTTGCATCCAAGGTGTGTCTGATCTTTTGACTGGTACAGTACCTGTAACAGTAAATGTAAGTAATACGTTATGGGCAGACATTACTGCCATTGACAAATTATTCATAACACCATTAAATTTGGAAGAGGAAAAAAGGAGCAAATCTATTCAGTTTTTCTCATATAGCACCAAATCTCAACAAAAAGTCGCCTCAAGGTGCTTTGGTGCACACAGTAATGTGGAGGCACTTGACTGACGGCGTGGAACCACTTCCTCTCAACAGGGTGTCCGTGCTAATGTCAAACTCATTACGAAGACATGTCAACTGCCACTTCTGACTGAAACCGATCCCTCTGTTTTGCAGACTGACTTCACCCCAAGGACAGCCAGAAAGTGGAGATGGGTGGGGGTGGTATGTGTGTGTGTGTGTGTAAGACATGACCTTGAATTATTAATTTGTGTTTTCAAAAGTCACACAAACAGGAACAAGAATCAGGCAGCTGGCTGAAACATTCAGTGTTTTGAGACTGACTGCGCCTACAAAGGCCGACGTCCTGCTTTCATAAGGGCATATCTGTACTCACTACACTGCCTTGCACACTGACGGCGGTGGCTATCGCCTGGGATGCTGTCACCGCAGGCCCTGGGCCCACTGGGCCCTGGGGTGTGGGGAATCAGGGTACTTACTGAGCCAGTTAGTTAGCTGGCTCTCTTCTGGGGCAAATATGTGACCTCCCAGTCTAATGTCTCCTCATTGCTGTCTGTTTGCTCGCTGCCAGACAACACAGGTTTTCTTTAAAAAAGATGATCAGGAAATGAAGTGTGCGTTGGGATGTTGCAATCAGAGACAAACAAACCTGCCAACAAGAAGTTGCTCAGTCTGGAGCAAAAGCCTGTAATTGAACCACGACTCGATGAAGCTTCAAGGTGTGCTTCAGAGTTCTCAGATTTTTCAGCATCAAAGTGAAGATAAATCATCCTCAGTGCACAGCAAATCTGATGCCAAGGTCTTCACCCAGAAAAGGGTGGAGGGCCCACTCATTTCAGTTGCTGCCCAAAGTGGAGCATCTCGGGGTCTTGTTCAAGAGTGCTTCCATAAACAGTGAACAGTAATTTGATCAATAACCACCTACCAGAAACAGCTGTTAGTTTCTTTATGAACACTATTAAGATTTGACATGTCCAAACATTTGACTGGTAGTGTATATTAAACAACAAAAAAAGAAAAACGCTGTACCAGCTTGAAGGACAAAGACCACCTGCAGGGCAAGTGGGGAATTTA
This sequence comes from Bujurquina vittata, assembly GCA_015106715.1. NCBI lineage: Eukaryota > Metazoa > Chordata > Actinopteri > Cichliformes > Cichlidae > Bujurquina > Bujurquina vittata. Next base: position 1,984 of record VUQK01037367.1, on the reverse strand, counting down.
CATGGCCATGTCATTTAGGAAATACATAATAATACCATATTAATCATGCAATGAGATGCTCTCCTCTTATTGGTCTTTGTCATTCTGTTAAATGTGTGTAATAAACCAGTAGGGCATAAGAACTGTTAAACCAAAAGCATATACTGGAATCTGTTCAGGGCCCCACAGTGAGCCTGATATACCAGCCCGCAGTGATATCCTGTCAGAGGCAATGACAGTGGACTGAAAACAAAGATAGTGCTAATCCTCTGTGCCCTCTGGAACCTGCCCTCAACATCTGCCTCCGGCTACGAGCAGCAGCAGGAGGTGGCTTCATTTCTCTAATGAGAACACTGCACATTTGGCCACAAACAGTTGGCTGTTCGCTGGCCTTGAACCACACACACACACACACAGGATACCACAATACCAGTGAGTTCTAATCACACTAATCTCCGAAAAGTAACAATAATATGTTTATGCACTCAATGAAGGTACCTGTGAGTGAAAACAAAGGTGACAGCATTAGCCATATTGTCACAGCTTATTGTCATTAGACAGGATGTACAATGAGACTGCAGGGCCACTCCTGTTCAGTGTCATCCAGTAGAAAGTCAAACTTTCAAAATTAAAAAAATATATATTTATACATATATAATCTAAAAAATATACAGAAAATAAAACTCCGCATATAAAATACACAGAAAATAAAATGTATACAAATATATGCAGAAAATGTATTAAAAATATAGATAATAAGAATGTATAAAATATATAAAGTGTTATAAAATAACACTTAACATATATAAAATAAGTATATACCAGGGTTATAATAGTTTTGGACTTTACATTATAGTTTAGTTTTAGTTAGTTTTTACTTTTTTCTCTCTAATTCAGTTTTAATTAGTTTCCAGAGTGGTTTTGCTCGTTTTTATTAGTTTTGATTTTTGGTTTCATGCTTAGTTTTAGTTTGTTCTAATTGGTTTTAGTATTAGCTTTAGTATTTTCATACTTAATCAGGTGCAAGATTCAAGGTGTACAAGTGACTATTGTGAAATGAAAACTAGACCATAGATACCGTTTAAATACATTCAACAACCGGCTGTTCACAGACAGCAGCACTACGTGCTTAATATGTGCAATCTTATGGACACACATGAACATCAACAGGGAGAGAAACATGAACTCCAAAACTCAGTGAATTCTACAGTAAACTTTGCAATAAACTTCAGTAGATCAACAACACGTACATGTGGTGTTTGACAAAAAGAAAAAACTCTTTGAGTCAAAGGTCAAATCCAGCTGCATCCTGATGCTGAAGCTGCTTCTGTTTTGGAGCTAGCTTGGTTCCTAATTAGACTTGCAGGGTCTTTGTAGCCTCTGTACACAACCTAGCTCATGTTCGCGTTTATGCTTGTGTAGCCGGATTGTGTGTTAATTAGCTTGTGGTCACGTGCTGGTGTTTTAGATGCGGTGCTGGCTGGGACTTTTTTTGGTCCTCGCTCTTTGTGCTCACTTTTTTTGCTGCACTCACATTTGCCCCAATATGAGGACACTCAGATTCTGACAAGACCGGCAGAGCAAAGGACTCAAACGGACTCACAAGTTGGCTGCGGTGCAAGATTTATTTACAGAGTGTAATAAAATGTGAGGCCGGGGCACTCCAACAGAGGACAGGCGGGGAAACTAAGGACAGGCTCCAAAACTCCTGGGGAAGGCAGGCAGGCAGGCTGGCAGGCACAACAGATTTAAGCACAGAAGGAAAAAAGCAGGTTTAGACAGAGCAAGGCAACCATCTAGCATTCCAAAAGAGCAGGCCAAAACTAACGGTGGAACGGTCAATGATCCAGCGCCGAGTGAATGCCAGCAGCCAGCTTAAGAGCCTGCAGACGAGGTAACTCCTCACAGGTGCGGAGCCCACGGAGCTGAAGACCAGCCCTGAAAGGGAGGAGTTCCGAAAGGCCGCCTCTGGTAGTCCATCCCAAACAAACACTCCCACACCTCA
>VUQK01037365.1:0-11022 GCA_015106715.1 Bujurquina vittata | reverse complement strand
TGTGTGTCCTTAATATCACGCACATTTAGCACGTAGTGCTGCTGTCTGTGAACAGTTAGTTGTTGCATATATTCTTTAAACGGTATCTTTGTCAAGTTTTTATTACACAATTGTCACTTTTGTGCCTTGAATCTTGAATCTGATTACTGTAAGTATGAAAATACTAAAACTAATACTGAAACTAATTAAAAATAACTAAAACTAAGCATGAAACCAAAAATAAAAACTAATAAAAACGAGCAAAACCGCTCTGAAAACTAATTAAAACTAACTGAATTAGAGGAAAAAAAGTAAAAACTAACTAAAACTAAACTATAATGTAAAATACAAAACTATTATAACCCTGGTCTCCACATGTTAGTACTATTATTTCCATCTTTATCCTTGATCACTCTAACCTTTCTAGGCTCCCTTTGGCTGGGCTTTCTTCTTTTTTCCTCCACTTGTCCAGTTTCCTCTAATTTTTACTGAACACACTACACACTGGGTGGCTGTAGCTCAGGCGGTAGAGCAGGTCACCCACTGATCGGAAGGTCGGTGGTTCGATTCCTGGCTACTCCAGGCTGTGTGTCAATGTATCCTTGGGCAAGATACTTAACCCCAAGTTGCTCTCCGACGCAAGCGTTGGAGTATGAATGTGTGTGAATGTTAGCTAATTAAAAGCACTTAGCGCTTTGAGTGCTCACTCAGAGTAGAAAAGCGCTATATAAGAGCTAGTCCATTTACACTGTAGTGTCTGAGCATCAAACTTGTATGTATGGTTTCCTCCTTTAACAACAAGACCTCAGCCTTAGGTTCAAATTGACCTTAGCAGAAAGGAATTTCCGATGGGCCCCCTTTTGGGCTCTCCTGTCCCCTAAATAAGGAACTGACCATACATTCATATAGTAGACAAATTTATGATGGTTGAAGTTGTTGTCCATCCCTATATATGGTAAAAGTTAGAAACGTGGGGGTTGGCCAGGAGGGAAACAGTATATAACCTTTGTACGCCTTCTCTGAACTGAGTTTGGACATTTGGCTACCTGTTTGACACTGTCTGTTTTGTATTAAAATATTTGTTGCACAAGACGTGTCGGCGAGCATCATTTCTCCAAGAAGCATACTCACCAAAGAAGACACGGCAACACCTTACCAAAATATGCAAAGTTTTTGACTAAAAGCTCTTTGGGAATCACCTTGTTGGTGCAAAAAATATGACTAAATGCCTTTCAAACTGGCATTTTACATATATTCATCTGCAAAAGTCAGAAAAAATGTGCCTAAAGATAAGCAGGCAGTGTCCAGATAAAAAAGCCTTCAGAACTATTGCTCAGGACCAGCTTAAAAATTAAAGATAGTCTGGCTTCTTAGAAGCAAAATATAAAGAATTGAGGAGAGGTTCAGGACTTTTGCACAATACTTCATAAGGATACTGCAGTAGGGCATATCAAATGCAGAACTCAGATCCAGAATAATTAGAATTGAATCAGTGAATAATTCAAATCAAAAATCAAATCAATTTTATTTATACAGCGCCAATTCACAACAAATAGTTGCCTCAAGGCGCTTTGTATTGCAGGTAAAGACACTACAATACTGCAGAGAAAACCCAACAGTCAATACGATTCGTCTGCAGAAGATCTATGTAGGTTCAATGAACTCATGCGTCTGTCTAGAAATCATCTATTTATTTTTAATAACTGATTTCACATTGAAATGTTTTAATGTGATTTAATTTGAAAGGCACAGACTTTGAGTTTAAAGAGAACGATTGTGATGTGGATGCATTCTTGGAGAACACTGCCAGATTTTTAACTGTGGCAAAGTTGAAAGCAAATCTCCTGTAAAATGCAAATGCCTTGAATCTGAGCTCAGGTACCCTTTGTCCCTACGATGGCTCTAGCACATGTTCACTGTCCACTTGTGTCCCTTTTTTCTGTTGCACATTAATAATTTCACTCTAACTCAGGTTTGCATCATATGCTTAATCAGCGATGCAACGCGTTCCCTCTCCCCTCTTTTGCGTTTCATTTTAATGGAGCAAAGGTGACAGATGAATCGATATTTTTTCCTCAAGCTCTCCTTATCATTTCGAAGCTGTCAGAGCCTCTGACAGTGAGAGAAATGATTCCTCTGTGCTCCTGTTTGGCTGCGTGCCCTGTAGTTTCCTCTTGCTGCCACTAGAGAGCACTCATGTGCAGAGGTGCTGCTCAGAGCCCAGATCCACTTTTCATGCATCAATATCTCCTCTCATTCCCACCTTTTCAGTTCATTTGCAGACAGACATATGACAGGAGATCTGTTTCCACACTGGTAATTACTGAAACGTGTGTGAGGAGAGTGAGGAGTCTGGAACAAGTTTCAGATGAAATGAAGCAGATGTACGTTGTTTTTGCCGCTTCTCACCCATTCCCTTCCCCATTTCCTCCTCCTTACATCCGGACCGAACATTAACACAGACATCGATCGTAAAAGACGGCCTATCTGTTTTTATCCTCCCTGCTCTCTGATCGATATGGAGAGAGGAAATATGCAAGCTCATGTGAAAGTATTTCCAAGTCATATGGAGCGGGTGGGGGCAGTTTGGACCCACTCAGCTGTTTGCAGAATGATTGAAGTGGGTCTAATGAAGTTTTCCTCTCTGTGCCATGAAACTAGATGGAATGCCTTTTCTTTCATTAAGGAGCTTCATCAGGGCTATGCCTTTGCTTTAAATTATTAAATCCTACTAAGTATCTGCCTCATATTTAGATTTTATTTGGCTCAGTTGGCTTCTTATATGTGAAAATGCCTCCCCACCCACCGAGACAGTGAAACTAGAGCCTTCCTGGGTGGCTCATGAGTACCATTAGTTGGGTATCAGCTTGGAGCACACCTCAGGCTGCACACTGTAAAGCTACAGTAGCGCCATCTCTGACACAAGACCATTAAACACAACGTGGCAGGGTGGGGCCACTACGGATACGTGAGTCACTCCACTCACCAAGAATATCCCACTGACGAATCACGGGATTGATTAGTGGAGCTGGAGTTTTCAAACACTCATCGAGCCAAATCAGATGCAAGGAGGTGCACCATCATCAGAAAATCAGGTGCTACACGAAGGCCGCTGATCCTCCAGGGGTGGAAGCACAGCAGGAAGCAGCAAATTTATTCTGATCTTGAGGCCACTGAAGAAAGGAGAAGCAAAGGCTTTGAATGATGCTGCGTCACGCCTTGAAGATTCTCCAGCAGACAGCTGTCAAACAGCACGTGCACGTTTGACCTGAGCAGCTTGTCCTGCTTTGCTGTGCAGGTCCAGAGTTCATACGAGCCCCACGGGAGATGGAGAGCAAATCCGAATAACTCACTGGAACCCAGCCTGCTTTAAGCTGTGCACTTAAAATACACGTTTTTTATTTTTATACGGGGTGGATCACTCCCTGTTTGTGCTCACGGGTGCTAGTGATGCTCTCAGACTCAGGATGGGCTCACAGATCCATAATGAAACCGGATTCTCTAAACCACAATAACAACTGGTCCTCATTAACTAATAAATAATCAGCATCTCAAACGTTATGTGTGCCGATGTGATGAGAATGAGGAGCACTGTTTTTCCCTGCAGTGCACATAACTGTATAATTCACAATCAGATTTACTCAAGTAATGACATAAATACATATGAGATTAGTGGTGAAGTTAGTGAACATTATCCATTCAAATTTCATTGTTGGCTATTGACATGTATGGTTGTTATGATACGATTAATACATTCAGTGATGCTTACTGAGTCTGCAAAATTGTTCAAGTTAAAAAAAGAATCAATTTATTAAATAGAAAAGTCCAAATATTAAAAATATATATACACAGTTTAATTATTTAATAACTCTGAGCATTCGGGTGTGCAGTAAAGCTCAGATGCTGTGAGTCAGCCTGACTGACCTTTCTTATTGTTATTGAGCTGTGTTTTCATATGACAACCATCATGAATGTAACAATCTGTCAGTGAATGAAATGTGCAGCCGGCAGCATATAGAGAACGTGTCGGGCTCAGATACTCAGATATGTAAACATGTCACTGACGTTGATTGGAAAGAGATTAAAATGATCTTCCTGATAGTAACACAACTTATAATCATACTGGATTATGTTGAGCAGATACAGTCTGAACATTCCTGATGAGGCTGGGGTGCACGTCTCAGGCTCACCGATGCTTCACCAACTCACCGAGAGAGAGAATTACTGTATATTTATCCAAAGAGAGAGAGACGACTCTCACAGAGCATTTTAATCACACGGACTCACCAAAACCTCTAAATGAAAGTGACAGCAATGAAATCCCAACATAATGCTTTTTCCTTCCTGGTAAACACAGTTAAAAAATGTTCAATTTTGAATGATTACCCAATAAAATCAAAGGTTACAGGAGAAGTATGTAGAGTAATGTGCATGGTGGCACGATAGATAGCACTGCTGCCAGTTGGGATGGTTTCATCTTGCTAGCACCTGCTTAGACCCCTTTTTGTCTTCAGAGCCTTTTGAACCTTTGATACAAGGCAGGATACATCCATGTTTTCATGTTGTTTATGCCAAATTCTGACCCTTCTATCTGAATGTCACAGCAGAAACTGAGACTCATCAGGTCAGCCAAGGTTTGTCCAGTCTTCTACTGCCCACCCGAGCCTGTGTGAATTGTAGTTCTTAGCTGACTGGCACTTGGACCGCTCTCCTGCTGCTGTAGCCTCTGCTTCAAGGTGTGAAGTGTTGGGTGTTCAAGAGTAGTCTTCTGCATGTACCCAGTGATCGATGTTTTCTCTTTTTGGACCCTTTTCTGTAAATCCCAGAGACGATTATGTGTGAAAATCCCAGAAGATCATTTTTTGCTAAAATACTCAGACCATCCCATCTGGCACCAACAACCATGCTGCGTTCTAAGTCACTTAAATACCTTCATGCCCAAATGCACTGAGTTGTTGTCATGTGATTGGCCCATTAGATATTTGCACTAATGAACAGCAGGTCAGATGTACCTAACAAGAGTTGTTGGTTAATCATGCACTGGATTTTCTTTATTTCTAATACTTCCTGTGTTTAAAACAACACGATCTGAAATGAGTCTGAAAGAACACTTTAGGTTCTTCAAAGTACCTCTTCCTTCCAACCCTGACAGCTTTACAAACTTGGTCTCCTCAATGAGCTTTATGATGTCATCACTTGGAGCTTTTCCAGCTGTTTTGAAGGAGTTCCCACACATGTTGAGCACTTCCCGGTGGTTTTCTCTTTTGCTTCACTCTGTTCTCCAAATCATCTAAACCCTCATCTACCCTCCCTGATTCCATTTAGGCTGGATGATGGAGGTCAGGTCACCTGCTGCAGCACTCAGTCATTCTGCTTGTTGGTCAAACAGGCCTGACAGACACGTGTGCTCAGCGAAAAGTCGATGATTACTACAGAAAACTGTGGTAGCCGTGCTGATTCAGTGATGCCTTGAATTCTGAATAAAGCACCATCAGTGCCACCAGCATTACACAGTAGGAACCACACATTCAGATTCCATCTGTTCACCTTCTCTGTGTCTCAAAAAGACATGCCAGCTGGAACTATACAATCTCACAGACTAATCACATCAAAGTCCAGATTTCCACTGGTCTAATTTCCTATCATTGTGTTTCTTGGTACGAGCAGTTCTCTTTTCTTATCAGCTGCCCTCACTAAGTGTTTCTTTCCAGCACTTTTGCCACGAAGGTCTGATTCAGACAGTCTCCTCCTGCAACGTGATGCTGAGATGGTACTTGAACATTGGGAAGAATTGATATGGCCTATAATCTCAGGAGCTGTTGACTACTGAGAACTCTTGTTCTTTCCATCCTGGGCTTCACAAATGCCACTTTTGGTGTAGTGTCTGATATTTCTTCTACCTGCACTAACCATAGTACAAATCCACCAGTTAACTTTTTAAGAGTATATGAGGATATTTTGATTTTCCTTCAGAGGTCCCTCTCTGTTTTAGACGGATTACTCGCTGCCTCATTGGCTCCGTGACCTGCCAATTTGTGCTCTTGGTAGATTGAAATTAAACTGCTGTTTCTGCATCTATAAAACAAATATGCACTTTTAGGACCTCAAATTATGCAGGTTGACGACAGTGGAGGAAGCATGGTCTTTGTTTAAACACTACTTTGAAATAGTGATTGAACACCATGCTCCTATAAAACGGCTATGAATAAAAGGTCGGCGTGGTCCTTGGTTTTCTCGCGAGTTGTCAGTCTTACTGCAGCAAAAAAATGCTGCTTGGCGTAAAGCACGGCAAACGGGGCGGGAGAATGATTGGCATGCTTAACGCCAATTTCACAATAAAGCAACACAAGTACTGCATCAGTCAAAGTCTATGTATTTTTAAAATCAATTTACAGAAAGAGCCACAGCTATTTTGGAAAACAGCAAAGCAGTTGGAGAATGAGCCTTCAGCGTCATCGCTATCTCTAGTAGATGATAATGGATAAGGTGCACGTGGCTCACCTTTTTAATGTGAATTTCACAAAGGTTGGTTGTGTTTCTGTCTCCACATCTGCCGGTCTAAACAATAGTTCACAACTCTTGAACTCGCCTAAACTATCTTGTTAAGTATTCTTACTCAGTTTCAATCCCGCCTTCATCCTGTTTCTTCAGAAATTTTCTTTCAACTGATTAAAGAAGATGAGGTTAGAAAGGAATTACTCTCCTTAAATTCTAAAACACTGGCAGGTCTGGATGGACTTTCAGTCTCTCTCTTTTAACTGCAGAAATTCCTGCTCATTGGAAAGCCTCTGTTGTTCATGCTCTTTTTAAGGGTGCTAATCAAGTTGATGTTAACTGTTACAGACCTATATCATTTCTTTCACATGTGTGTAAAAGGTTTTTGAGAAACTTGTAAATAAACAACTAACTGGCTATTTAGAAGAGCATAACATCTTATCCAGTCTGGTTTCTGTTCAGGGCACGGACGCAAACTCAGCACTAGATTCTAAGGAGCACTGTGCAGCCATATTTATTGACTTAGCCAAAGCCTTTGATGCTGTTGATCATGTAATCCTATTACAAAGATTGGACTGTATTGGAATTTTGGGTCAGTCACTGACATGTTTTTTTACTGATCTATTTAACAGGTTGCAGCAAGTAAAGATTGATGACGCTCATGTTTCACTTCCTGTTCTTACTGGTGTGCCTCAGGGCTCAATTCTTGGTCCAGCCCTTTTTTTTTTGGATATTTTTTAATCATGTTCCTACCACTGGGGCTTCAGTCCACCGATATGCAGATGATACCATTTTATATGCAATTGATCCAACTGCTGATAAGCTTGCTCATGCCTTCCATGAAATAGGGCTGGCCTTTACTGAATTAGTTTTTAAATGTTAAGAAAACCAAAGTCATGAGGTTTAGTCATGCCAATGAGGCCTCCTCAGCTTTGATGGATTTTATCACTATAGAGGATGATACTATAGAACAGGTAAATACTTATAAATACTTAAGAAACTGGTTTGATCCTGCTTTATCTTCTTTACATTATATTAATGTTTTGCAAGTGAAGGCCAAAGTGAGACTTGGTTACTTGTACAGAAATCATTCTTCAGTTACCTCGGCTGCAAAATGTACCATTGTTGAAACACTATCCTCCCCTTATTTGATTATGAGATATGGAGCTAGACATGCAAGTAAGGGACTCTTCATAAGTTGGATACAATTTATCATTCTGCAATTTGCTTTGTCACAAATGCTTATTTTTCAGCGCATGATTGTCAGCTTTATTCTCAGGTTAAATGGCCCTCCTCACATACTCAAAGTAATATGCACTGGTTTAATCTCATCCATAAGACCCTTTTGGGTTATTCACCTTCATGTCAGTTACTGCAAATGGGTTCTGTTACAAGATACAATACTCATTCTTCTCAATATTTATTGTTAAAGACTCCGAGGACCAAGGCTGGTTTTGGCTTGATGGCTTTTGCTTTTGCTGCTCGAATCACTGGAACGTTTTTTCAGAAAACACTGAGACGGAATACGTTTGCTTCAGTTCCCATTTTTAAGAGCCACTTGAAAAGCGTTCTTAAGGATGTTTGTCGATGTTTTTCTGAATGTGGTTACTGTGATTTTATGATTGTGTGCTGTGTTGTTATTGTTCTCTCTATTCCCTTCCCCCCAAAAAGCCTTTTGCCAGGCTGCAGTAGTAAATAAGAAATTGATCTCAATCTGTTTGCCTGGTTAAATAAAGCTTTAAATAAAAGTACACTTTTCAGATCTGGAAGTCCACCTTTTCATACATTACTTTTCATGAGGCACAGTTGGATACTTTAAGTGCCTCCTATTGGATATAGTAATGCTAACTATACATTTTAATATCACTACAAGGTGGCAAACGCACTATATAGGCTGCTAACAAATCTAAACAAATATTTACATGAACAAATTTTTAGCTTTACATCAATGTGCAGACTTTAGTTATTAGAAGCAATCTCTAAAAATGTATTCTTTCCCCCAATTTTCATTTACATTTCTTTGTAAAGAGCCACGCTCTCTGTAGAGGATCAGAGACAATATGGTGATAGAGTAGTGCTGCACACCGTGGCACTGTTTTACCTCAATACATGAATCTGCTTCTAAATATACTCATCTCTCTAACAATGACTGGGACTTTGATTGTGTCCTGATATGAGTAAGCGGAGGAGGAAGAAAAGCAGAGGGAGATGGAAGAAGAGGCGGAGGAGAAAGACCTTTACTCTGGAGCACAGACCAGGCCAGACCAGGCTCGTCTTGTCTGGGTTGCTAGGAAACCAGCAAGGCGCCTGATCTAATTTATTAAATTCAGCCTCTCGCCTCCTCTATATCTTTCTCTTTCTCTTCCTGTGTCTGTCTCGCTCACTCACTTTCGGCCTCCATGCTGCTTTCCCTATCTGTCGTTATCTTTCCCACCCTCTAAGGTGCTTATCTCCCTCCCCTCCCCTCCTCTCCTCACTCTTCTTCTGTTCCCCCTCGCTCTATCAGACACTCCCCAGCTTCCTGCCTGTGTGTGTGTGTGTGTGCATATGTGGCTGTATCCTTCACTCTCTCTCCTTCCCATCCTCCCTCCACCTCAGACAACATATCTTCTCAAGCTTGTGCAGTAGTGCCACCCCCATATCTTTCGCACTGAGCCATGAGTACTGCCCTCAGGCAGGCCAGACCTTCTGTGACTTACCAAGCACACATGCACACGTGTAAACACATGCACAAAAACACATTGCCATTTAGACTGCGACTTTGTCTTGGTTTCCTCTTGCAGTCTAGATTCATAAATGCTGATGCATCAGCCTCTCACTGCAAAACACTTTCCTCTGCTTATTGCCAGAATTATTCACCAGCGCCATTGCCATCTACAACTCGATCAGTGGCTGTTTGCCTTCCATTTAATCAATTATGGAGCGAGTGTACACACAGGAGTGATTCACAGCGAGAAAGCCCGCGACCTGGTTACCTATATGAGGTTTTCTATGTAAAGATTTTAGTAACCGATAACTACAGCTGTAGTTGCAAACAAACACAGAAGGATGAACTAATATTTAAGATGCTCGACATGAAATGTGATCATTCAACACATTCTCACTCTGGGGACTCACATCATTTTATCTGGTCAGATGCTGCCTGCACCCCACCATTATATAAAAGATGACTTGATTATGGTGCCTTGATGCACTGGCTGCAGCAATGTTGACCTGTGAGTGACAGCCCTGTCATGGTCCTGGGCCTCATGCCCAGCTGTTTGTGTTCTTTCTTTAGGTTCTGTTCTCATTTGAGATTCTGTGTTTCACTCTTCATATGGTTTTGGCTCTCAGTGTGTTTTAGGTTATAGCTCTTATTATTTACAGGTATTTATAGTGAATCCCTGCTCCCTGTGTTCCAGTGTGTCTGTCTTGCCTTTGTGCCTCGTGCTCTGGTTGGTCACTTCCTGTTTTATTTTGTTCCCTGTGCTTTGTGTTTGTTTTTTTCACTTGTTGTTCCCTGCTGTCTCCACTCTCCCGGTTACCCTGTGTGTATTTCTTCTGTTCATTGTTCTGTGATTGTCTGTGGTCCCTGCCTGCTGTGTGCGTGCGTGCAGCTTCCCTTTTAATTCCAGCAGTGTCACATTTTGGATTTATGTATGGCCTTGGATTCTGGGATTTTGTATTCTGCATTTTTGGATACTGAAACTGTCAGTTCTGTCTCGCGTGTCCTGCACTTGGGTCCACCACTGCCAGCCACACAGCCTAACTGTGACAATCCCCATTTTACGAGATTTTCCAGTAAAATCTTGGAAAACAGTCACCACCATTTTTCCAAATATGACTTCAGGTTATCCAAGTATGCTGCTCCAGATGATTTTGTTATTACATTCGTTTTGGGGCACTGGCGCACATTGGCTATTATTTGATACAAGAATGAGCTGGCGTTTTGGAGCAGAGGAGCTGAGTGAGAGCATTTCAGGTGTTCCACTTTAACACAATGTTTAAAGTTCAGGTGGTTTCAACCTTGGCCTTGTTTATAGCTTACCCTATCTCTACCCTTACTCTGTCCATGTGCGACAGATTAGATGACATTTAACTGTGATTTAAAAGAAATGGAGAAAAAAGCTACCAGGCCTCCCTGAGTGCTACAACTACCTTTAAATAAATTTCACGGCATTGACAGAATGCCATCAGGCTGACAGGCTGACTGTGTTTGTGAATCAGCTGGTTGTACACAGTGCACGTGTCCACCTGCCTGTTCTTTTTCCACTTTGGTCATGAAATTAAAAACAGAGAAAACTGAACACGAGAAAATTTTGAAATAGCAGAAAATTTATTAAAAACAAAAAGTAAAAAAGATCAGTGGAATCAAAGAAATGATGATGGACATGAAGAGTTTGACCTCAGCATCCACCAAAGCTTCTGCTGCACTGCAGGGATGAAAAAAACAATGGTGAAAAACATGCCAAAACGCTTTTAGGAAACGCCTTGGACTTAATCAAACCATACGAGGGGGGTATCAGCATTACAAAAATAGAGGTCACAAATGTTGTTCTTCTTGCAGAC
>VUQK01037363.1:7107-19693 GCA_015106715.1 Bujurquina vittata | reverse complement strand
CTTGACTACTGTTTAAATTGGTTTGATGTTCCGAAACACTTAAGTGTGACAAACATGCAAAAAACCAGGAAATGAGGAAGGGGGCAAACACTTTTTCACACCACTGTATTTACTTAGACTTCAAATGAAACCTGATGTATCCCTGCTGACTACGTATCCAAGTACTAACAGACATGAATAGTACATTATTATTTTGTTCTTATCTTAAAAATCTGTTGTAATTTATCAGAATTATTCAATCACAAACATGTTTACAGTCTTTGACATTAATGTCAGACAGCATGTTGAAGCAAAGCACAAATCCTGTGTTATAATATTGGATGTGTTTTGAGCTTGTCAAATATTTGTCCTGTCTCTAAATCAATGGTGTGTGGTGGACATTTACAATAAAGTGTTGATTGAAGTTTGTATAGAAAATGAGATGTTACAAGCACAACAATTGCTGCATTTTGTAGAAACTTTCAGTGCACCCTTAAAGATAAAATTCATCTAATATGAGAAAAGGTGTTCCAGTGTACATGCTGTATGCAACCATTTCTTCCTTTTAGCTGCACAGTCTCTGTGAACGATTCTCCACTTTATTAGCACTCGCCTACTTTCAGTTTAGTGCGCCTCAAATATTAATATCAATCACGTTTATTAAATTTTGCACAGAGCATTTCTGGGGATAAACTGAACTTGGCATCATTGAAATGTAAAAAATAAAACAGGCTTTAGTTTATTATTACTACATTAAAATAATTCACAACTTGTTTTCCAAGTGAGAAAATGCTTTGGACTCTTTGCGTTTTTCATGTAAAGCACTTCTATTGTGTGTGTGTGTGTGCGTGTGTGTGTGTATTTATTAATACGTGAAGGCCCACGTACCTGCTGAGCATGAGTATTACTACAAGCATGGGAAGCAGACAGAAACCTGCTCGTTTCGATCTGTACCTGACGTGCCGGATGTGGGAGAGCAGCATGGTGAGATGGCCGAGGCGCAGAGTCTGCTGCTGGGTGGAGAGGCCCAGTTTGGAAATGGCCCAGACCAGAGCATCGATCACAGAGTCCAGGAGACGCAGCAACTTGTTTCTGCTCTCCAGCTCTTCTGCGGTCTGAGGGGAGCTTGTGCACAGATCTGCAAAACACAGCACAGCTACAGTACATGTCAGCACTGAGACTTCTTAAACTAATTATTCACATCAAAGTCTTGCTGACATGCTTTCGACTGAGAGTCGATGAGCAAATAGATCATTCAGCAAATGCAACCATCAACTGTCACTGACAAAACATTCAGAGATTAATAACAACCTGGTAACAGCGCACTCATTTTCTTATCTTTGAATAAAACATGTAATCTGGTATTCTTTGATATAAAAAAAAAGGTTGCACAATGTTCTACATCCTGATTCAGATATCTGTTCCTCTTTAAGAAGAAACCAAATGAAACTAAGCTGTGACATTTATGAGTTCGTACAGTTTCTTTAGTCTGGCCATCTGGCTCATCAAACACCCCAAATGACTTCATGATGGACGCTGCAGATGAAAAACCACAGGATGGAAGCGAGGAGAAGCTGTAGATCACCCATATCCGCCCACCACCAGGACAGAGGATGGACAGCTACAACGTTCCATCTGTCCAGATTCATTAATCCATTAATCTTCTCGACTCCCTGTTTTCCTTGACTTTGTGGGCGCACTTTCACTTCTTGCACAAGTTGTTGTTTTTTTTTTCACTCCAGCTGCAGTGCAGCAGAGTTAAAAGAGAGAACACAGTCTGGCAGAGGATCCCGTGTGTGCGTGAGGGAGGAAACTTTGTTAAAGTCTGTGCCGACATTTGGAGGTCGGTCACCTCGACGGAGCCTGCCTGCGGTGTCTGCTGGAGGTGGTTAGCAGAGAGTGCAGAGAGGACACTGTGACCAGTGGAAAAACATTAACAATGAAAAAAACAAAAGCCGCGCCGCGATAAAGTCCATATTCACAGGTCAGTTCATCTCAAGCCTTCTTCAAATAACTTCTGCCGACGCAACATCTGCAGGACGGACACCAACACTTCATTTTGGCCTTAAAAGCCACATCAAGGCCTAGTGTAGTGAAAACCTGCTCCAGAACGCTTTAAGGGGTTATTTATTGTCAGATATGTTGGGAAATTGCTATAAAGTTTAAACAAATGAAATGCTAGAAAACTTCAGAGAACTGTGAGTGTGCCTTTATCCCACGGCCTAAATAAATAAATAAGCTATTTCCTAATCTGCATCTGGACACAGAACCCTACGTCTTATTCCTTAAATTCTGGGAATAGTAGGGCTTTGAGTAAGAGCTCCGTCTGCATATTCTTAGTGCCTTAGACTTACAGCTAATCATCTTTATAACCTTTATTTTCTTTGTCAGTAAAAGATGTTTCATGCCATATAATAAATAACCACAGATCAATCCACCGATTTGAAAAGTTTTACCAGCCAGTTAAATAAAATGAGAATAAATTCATTGAAATTTATAATTGAAAGGAAATTTTGAAATAAACTATCACAAGGAACATTTTTAGTTTTGTACTGATATTTGTGGAGTACACATCACCAAAGCAGGGGGACAAACCTCTCTGGATTACATCAGACATTAAAAAGAATACAAAAAAGAAAACCAAAAAAACCCAAAATGCTGTTCTGATCGGATGAAATGGGAGAGGATTTTTGCTTGTTGCAACCTCATTGCAAATTCTACCCCATCCTGTGGTTTTATCTGCGTCAGTAACACTCACTGGAGTTGAGGAGGATCATGGCCTTCAGACAGACATACTCCTCCCTCTGCAGCTTCAGCTCACGAAACCGAGAGGTGGCTGCCAGCAGCATGTCGAAAATCTCCATGATGCCCTCCACACACTGTCCCTCCTCCCTAAGTAAACAGAGAGCGAGAGAAGAAAGGAAGAAAAGGAATCAGCAAGGCAAAACAAAAGGGAGCGGAGGAAAGAAAAAAGGAAAAAGAAACGGGCATGAAAGGGAAAAGAGGCAGTGACAAGAACCGGCATGAATAAAAGTACTGACAGGAATTTCTATCGTGCTGTTCATCCCATTTCTATCAATTGGTGTGGGCTAAAAAGTTCAATATTCTGCCTGAAAACTGTAAAAAAATTAAGATAAAAGGAAATGCACCTAGTGAGATAACAGAAAAGTTGCAGACGATGCACAAAAATTAAGCTGCACATGTTAGATACAGTATCAACGGTCCAATTAACAAAGACAAGCGAAGAAAATTTTCAACAGTAATTTTGTCACGTGCAGACTTCAGTGTTGGCACAAATCAGCTGACGGCACAGCTGATATCCAAACATGCTGCTGCTGATTCAGCCTGCAGGAAGCTGCACATTGCGAGCTGCTCTTATCTGACTTAATCAATGTCATAAATCGGGAAGGGTGGCGAGGTCCCAGAACACAGCTATCAACAAAAGTCATAAAAATACAGAGGAAACAAAGAAGTGCCCGATATAAATGAGTGCACATCAAAATGATCATCTTTTGACTTTAGTAGTCCAGACTGAATCCTGTTTCCAAACAACTTCCTAATGAAAATCCACATATTAGCAACCTTGCAATAAGAAATTTTAAAAAGTTGTTTATCTGTGGACGAAAAAACACAAGGTTAATCAGGCCAAACACTGATGAGCATGAGACAGAGAAGGTGAAGAGGCAGAACGGATGGCTCGATGAAAGACACAATAAATTAGAAAATGACTCCAGTCCAGTTAGTGGATGGATTTGCATCCAGGATGTTATCCTCGTCTTTCCAAGGAGAAAGAGCTGCCACAGGCTGACAGGAACAACCTCAGAGAGAAAAATAAGGCTCTGTTATGAAAACACATCAAGGCTAACCTAAGCCTATAGTGATCGTTTCCCTGGCAGTGAAGAAAGAAAAGGTCAAACACTGAAATCGTCCCACCGTCGCCCTTATATAAATCTGCTCTTACTCTCAGCTCCTTCTGTATTCTCACAAAAAATGCAGCATTTAGCGATCTGCTTACTGACTCCACACGGCTTCAAAATCATTAATGATAAGGCAATTAAACACAAAAGAGAGAAAAGTGTGTCAAAATGAGAAAAACGGGAATACGGAAAGTCCTGCGAGATGAAATAAATACTGTACTGTACTGTACTACTGTATTGCAGTGCTATGCTGTTTACTACCTGACCGTGCCAAGCCCTAACTGCTACACAAGGCTAGTGTTCACAGCAGAAACGTTATGTGCCAGTTTAATCATTAGGAAATCCAAACTGCTCGTAAAGTGGCAGCCCAATTACTGTGTTTACTATGAATACAAAGGCTGTTCAGCATTGGCAGAAACAGACAAATGTTCTCTGGCCAAAGTGGAAGGTCAGTGTGCAAGGGAACAGGAGGAGATAAACGACTCAGCTGGCAGTGCAGAAGAATCTGAGATAAATAGTTAGTAGGTAGAAGTAGTATCTGTAAACCTGATAAATGTTAGCTCGGGACCAAGTTCACAAAAGATTCCAGGGTAAAAAGACCACACTGGTTCTAATGCTATAAAAAGAAAACAAACAAAAAGATCTTAAGCTTAAGGCGTAGCTTATGCTGAGTTAGATGACGCTGAGTGGTCTTTTGTGAGGTAAATGATTTTATCCCCCCTCACCTGTTGAGTTTGAAATCTGGAGAGAAGATTAGTTTTCCAGGATGATCCACCGACCTCCACATCAGACCCAGCATGAGGATCTCCAGCCAGCAGCACTTGAGCAGGTGGATTTGGTCCGTTAAACTCAAGTCTACAAAGCCTAAGAATAAAGCACAAAGGGGGGAAAAAAAGGCTATTTTCACACTTGGAAACCACCCACATTCTGTCTTGACTGAATTGTGATCAAAACCCAGTGTATACCCAACTGACTCAACTAACGCAGAGGTGAACCTGCCAAGTCACATGACACTGCCAGCTTCCTGAATGGTTACAGCCCACCTTTCGCCACCACGCTTTGCAAATAAGCAGAGAATTAACACAAAAAACTGGATTTAATCCGGACGAAAGAAAACAGGAACACTGATGTAAGACAACTTAATGGAAGACACTGATGATAGCATCATATTCATTTTATTTCTTAGTGCAGAGGCAGAGACACAAAGTATCAAAAAAATTGTGTCTTCAGTGTCAGGTTGCTCTTTGCGCTCATCTCACTCTGAACATAATGGAGCTCATCTACTTCAGTAGCTTCTAAAAGTATTCAGACCTCCAAATCATTTTCACGCGTCATAGTTTTGTAAATGTAACTTACTACATCCAGTAAAAAGTCAAATGTTTTTAGAAAGGTTGATTAAATATGAGAAATGGAAATATGGAAGTATTCCAATTGTTGGCCTCTTGGGTAAGTTTCTACACCTGGATTTGCCCAATGTTTTTCCTTTCAAGCTCCGTCTGACCCTGGGTCCCTGGGATTCTTAGAAATCCCTCCACTTCAACAGCTCCCCTGAGACGTTCCCTGCTGTGTTTAACACTGGGCTAGGGGACAAGGATAGAAATATGTAGGAGAGAAGTAAGAAAGAGAAGGGAAATTAAAGGGACGGGATGAATATATGATAACATCAAAAAGTGATGTGTTACTCTCCACCAGTTGTAACTAAACAGAAAAAAGAGGCTGCTCCAAAATGCTGCAGCTAGAGTACTGTCAGCGACTAGAAAGAGAGAGCAGATTTCTCCCATATTGGCTTCTCTTCATTGGCTCCCTGTTAGATCCAGAAAAGAACTCAAAATTCTTCTTCTCACATATCAGATCTTGAATAACCAGGCCACATCTTATCTTAAAGACCTCATAGTACCGTATCACCCCAGCAGAGGACTTCTCACTCAGACTGCTGGATTACTTGTGGTTCCTAGGATACTTCAGAGTAGAATGGGAGGCAGAGCCTTTAGCTTTCAGGCCCCTCTTCTGTGGAACCAGCTCCCAGTTTGGATTCAGGAGACAGACACCCTCTCTATTTTTAAGATTAGGATCAAGCCTCTAGTTAGGAATGGATCAGGTGACCCTTCTTTTTGATGATGACTGCCTCTCCCTGAGCCTGGTTATGCCGGAGGTTTCTTCCTGTTAAAAGGGAGTTTTTCCTTCCCACTGTCGCCAAATACTTATTCATAGGGGGTCGTTTTGACTGTTGTTATTATTGTAGGGTCTTTACAATATAAAGCGCCTTGAGGCGACTGTTTGTTGTGAATTGGCGCTGTATAATTGTATAATTTACTTGTGGTGTTAGAAAAGTTTTTTTTGAAATGAATAAATTGAATCCAAGCCAAATCATGAATGTTTTAAGAATAAAAGTTCCATATTCCCACTGGTTTGAGTTTGAAGGCAAAAAAGCATCACTTGTTGTATCAAGAATGAAAGTAAAGCTAAAATAAAGGTAAAAATTAAATAAAAATGTATATGCAAACCTTAAGGAAAACATTCCAACTACGTCTGGGCAATGAACCTAAAGTTATTTTATATCATTACCTCGCCCACTGGAGGGAGGTTAGGCTTTCAATCATGTTGGTCTGTCTTTTTCTCAGCTAATAACTCCGAACATTATGAACTGATTTCGTGGAAATTTACTGCAGTGGTTGGGGGTGGTACAAGGAACAATTGACAAAATTTTAGTGGTGATCTGGATCACAATCTGGATCCAGGAATTTTTTTAAAAGAATTCTTTACCACTGTGAGATTGGGACAATATTTACACATATGTATCTAACCTTATGAGGATGGGTCAGAATCCTCTAAAAGGAATTAGGGTGCAACAAAGTCTACTCAGGATGATTCAGGATCTAATGATCCAGGATTATAGAAAATTATAGTGGAAAATTATGTAAAAAAAATAATTCACAAGACATAAAGCCAGTGACATACAACTAACACCAAAATATACTGTAGCTGAACCTGGTGGAGTATGACAACATTGGGTGGTATCTATTGCAGTGCAGTAATTTTATTGCAGAAAAACTTGAAATAGTGATGCGCTGATAATGACTGATAATAAATTTATTGTGTCGGTAATACACATTTGACATTTTGAAACAAATGTCTTGTTGATTGTTCTTTTTTGCACACTTACAGACTGTTAGCATTTCCATGCACTTCTTTTTATGTTTAATTAATTTACCAAAATAGACAACACACAAGTGACAAAACTGTAGAGGAAAGGCATTCCTGCTATTTTTATTTCAATGTTTTTATAAACCATAATGTCATTACCATGAAATGATTATGACATCAGGGAAATATAACATTGGGACGGCCCTAATTTGTCGTATGATTGATTAGCATTTAAGAAAAGATCGGCCAACTAGGACAAGATGTACACAGCTCGAAGTTCAGCCTCAAGTCAGTTATACATCTGGGATATTGATCTGTTGAGCAGCAGAGGGGGATACCACTGACTGACCCCCACGCTTGCCTGACCTAAATCCAATAGAAAAGCTGTGAGACATTATGTGTCAGTCCATCCAACTGCACCAGGTTGCCCCTCAGGCTGTCCAGGACCTCAGATCTGGGATGAGATCCCCCAGGAGACCGTCCATCATCTCATTAGGAGCACACCCAATGTTGTCTGGCATGCATAAAAGTGCGTGGGGGCCACACAAACTACTGAGTACAATTTTGAGTTGCTGCAATGAAATTTTGGCAAAATGGACCAGCCTGATTTTTTCACTTTAATTTTCAGGGTGTCTTTAAATTCAGCCCTCTGCAGGTTGATAATTTTCATTTCCATCAAATAGTGTGGCATCCTTTCATTAATAACACATTACCCAGTCCATATCAGTATAGATATCCAGCATGACTTTCTTCCCAGTGAGATCTGATGTTTTCAAAGTTTTCCTTTAATTTTTTTGAGCAGTGTATTTACCATTCACTTAACAGTACTTGTATGAAAGAGTTGCATTTAGAGTGGACTGGATAGTTTGGATCTTACCAGGGATCTTCTTGGCCCAGCTGATCATGAGGACCAGTTCCTTGTCTGCCAGGTTGGTGAGGGTCATCATCATGCTGGCCTCAGTGAAAGGCTTCTTCAGGTCCTCCATGAGGTAGATCTCGGGTGGCTCTGCTTCCATGATGCGGGAAATGAACTCCTCTGGGCTCATGGCCAAGTGGTGCATGTAATTTGCGTGAGGGACAGGGGTCAGTGTGGAGACAGGCATCCCCAGGTGAAGATGCCGCTGAGCCCGAGAACCTGAACCAACCCTTACCAAATTCTGACCTGGTGTATCCCGAGTTTGAACTCCACCGCGACGGTGTCGGGCTCCACGAAAACCACAACGTTCACGCCTCACACCTGATGAATGAATATAGCAAAGAAAACAGACCGTTTGTCTCGCATTTTAAACTGTGCAACAAGAGGAACTATATGTTATTAGCAAAATAACAGGATAAAAAAAAAATTCCCTGGATCTATCTGAGCATTGGCAGACACTATGGCCAGTCTACTGATAAGTAGTGCAAAGGCATTCATAAACACAATGCTTCTTGTGTCAAAGAGCATTCCCAGCTGCAGTTTAACAAACCAAGGTTAGACTAGAATCACAGTAGAGTCAACAGAATGGAATGTGCTGATACATATGAGTCTTTAAAGGCCCACAGTAACACTCTTACCTACAAGAACTATTTATATGTGCCACAGAAATAAATATTGTTAGACTAATAGCATAATTGCCCAAGTCATATTTTGGCACATTTTTAGATACCTACCTAATTCTACTCTGCTAACAGTGTACTGTAGATTCATTGAGCTAGATAGCTCAATTTTGGCCAAAATATGACTTAGGCAATTATGCTATTAGGCATTACGATATACAGATGACACTTTCAGTCAGTGAAAGGAAAACGTTTCCCTATAAAGGTGCTGCTTTCAAGGACATTGTGCTTCTAAGTGCTTTTGGAGAAAGCGCAATAGGTGTAATGAGCTCACAGATAACACCTTAGACCTGTTCACCGACTCAACTTTACTGCTGCTGTGAGATACGAAGTCACAAAGGACCCCGATTATCATAAAAATGGGTGAAAACCTACCGCACTTCATCATGCCCACTTCATAGCATTTGCGTAGACGGCAGGCCTGGCAGCTTTTACGGCGGTTCTTGTCAATAGTGCACTGATTCGTGGCAGGGCAAATATAATCATTGTGTCCTAATAAAAGGAGCAAACAGATTCATTAATGAATTCTTTAAATTGGTGATGAGAGGAAAAAATGTGACTGGACATGATGGAAAAAGATTTAACCTTGGATGCTCCTCTTGAAAAAAGCCTTACAGCCCTCACAGGACCACACGCCGTAGTGGTACCCGGAGGCGTAGTCGTGGCACACGGCGCAGAAGTGCATGTCAGCTTTCCCTAGTGCAGATGAGCACGAGGAGGATTTCACTCCTTCCGCTCCTTCTTCAGATTTCTTTCCCAGCAGCTTGTTACAGCTGATGATGGAGCTGCGGAGGGAAATATAGAAATGGTGAAGAGGACAGCTTGACATCAGAAATTTTAGCCCGTCATTCACCTGTTATTAGCTCTCCAACAGGTACTGTGCCGCTCAAAATGTCTCCATAACCACATTTCAGTCAACTGGAAAATTGTATCACAGATAGCATTCTTCACTGCAACATGATGAGCGTGCAAAATACCTGCTGAGTGCCATCATACCCATCAAGTGCTCACTGTTAATCACTAAGTATGCAGGAAAACTAAAGACAGAAGAAATCTGCATCAACTGAAGTCATAGGAGGAGATCTATTGGTATGAAAGCCACTGCTATTTTTAAGCTGGTTAAAAAGAATGTTAGCTGATGATAAATTATTATATTGATACTGGCTGATTGGCAGATGAATATAATGTAAATGACGTTCACTGATGGCAGTGGACATCTGTAGTATTAAATCGATTTTGAGCGGGCTAAATGTTATGAATCGATTTAAGATGAACAACTGAAAAACTTTACAGTTGGGTATTTAAGATGGTTATGGAAGTTTGTTTCCCCCACTGAAAATTGTTGTGTTTTTTTTTGCAATCCATAACTTGAAATTTTGAGAAGATAAGTCACAATTTTGTGTTAATAAGTCGAGTTAGCTCTGCGACTGCGAAAGAGGTCATTTTCGGGTTACCTGGAAGCAGATGACACCAACTCAAAATCAGATACCGACAGCATCATTTAAGCTAGCAGTGTATAGAAAATATGAACTATTGTCAGGGTTTTGACCTTTGAATGCCTTCTAGCAAATAAGAGCTGCATAAAAAGTAAGGAATCTGTTTTCATGTTAAACTGTTGGACAACTGATGCCTTCAGCCTCCTGCTTCCGGTAACGCAGAAATGAAGTCCTGTACCTTCACGGAACTTCCTGATTGGCAGAGATAACTCACAATTTTGAGATACTTAACTTCAAATTTCAAGTTATGGATGGGAATTTTTTTTTTACTGGCGGAAACAAGCTTCCACAGATGGGTCATTGCTGTCACCCCAGTGGCGCCATAGGATTTTCAAATTGATACCACAGGTACATCTACTAAAAATCTCAGATGAGTGACCTTGACCTCAAGACCAAGGTCAGAGTTCAAGTTTAATGAAAAACAACAGCTCAAATAGGAGGTCACATAGCAGTTGCCATAGATGCATTTACTCAGGAAGGATATCATAGAGCAGGGGTATTCAACTCCAGGCCTTGAGGGCCGGTGTCCTGCAGGTTTTAGATGTGTCCCTGATCCAACAAACCTGAATCAAATTGCTGAATTACCTCCTCAGTATGCAGTTATGTTTTCCAGAGTCCTGCTAATGACTTCTATATTTGACTCAGGTGTGTTTAAGCAGAGACACATTTAAAACCTGCAGGACACCGGCCCTCGAGGCCTGGAGTTGAATACCCCTGTCATCTGACATCTACTGACAATCTGTGCCACTTGCAGCCTTGATACAATTCTTGCATTTTTTTTTTATGTTGTAGGTTTCTCAGTAGCACAGTATGATATGTAGCTATACCAGAGCCACTGTTTCAGTCTTTTGACAAAATGACATTCAAAACGTTTTCCCAGTTTGCATTCAGTGAATTTTCATAACGATAATAACCCTTCTGTTCTCAGATTGCTGTAACTGTGTGGATTTTCAGGCCGGGGCACACCTTGACAGCAGAAGTGTTCAAAGATGTTCCGGGCTTAGTGTTTCAATTTTAATTTTTACACCCTTCTGTCAGTGTTGCTGCAGTTTGTCAAAATGATGATGGTGCTCAAAAGGAGTCACACGAATGGCATCATTTTACATGGATTTGTTGATTAAATAACAGATATGTTGTGTCATCACGGAAGTTTTCAGCAGAAAAATCATGGGGAAAACCACTTAGCCACTTCCACTTAGCCATGGTTGGGTGTGGGGGCAGCAGCATAAACAAAGAAGTCCCCAGCTACCTGCTCCAGCTCATCTGGAGGAACATCAAGGCTGGCCTGGGAATGCTTCAGTGTCCCCCTGGATGAGCAGAAGGAGGTAGCTGGGGAGAGAGAAGTCTGTGCTTTTCTGCTCAGGCTCCTGCCCCCACGATCCAGCCCGGGATAACTGGAAAAAAAGCACGAGTAAACTATGATTACGTCTGATTTCCTCTGAGCTAGGAAGCTAAGCAGGGTCGGCAGGTTGTTTATTACTTGATGGGGGGGTAACAGGCGCTGTTTGACCTGACCAATCTCAGGGGATAGAGCGCATCAGCAGCTGGTCGGAAAGTTGGTAGTTCAAGCCCTACCAGGCATTAACATTATGCAGTCACTCTTGGGATTATATAATTATAACACGAGACCATAAGACATAAGAACTATGGTGAGCTCTTCATAATACCAAACAACCTACCTGTTGTTTACCTGATGAAAAAGTGTGCATGTACATTGCTGGGAAAAAAAGTATTTGCCCCCTTCCTGATTTATTCTTTTTATGCATATTTGTCACACTTAAATGTTTCAGATCATCAAACAAATTTTAATATTAAACAAATGTAACCCAAGTAAATACTAAATGTTATTTTTAAATGATGATTTCATTTATTGAGGGGAAAAAAAGCTACCTGGCCCTGTGTGAAAAAGTGATTACTGCAAGAGGCCAGAGCAACATCTGAAGAACTGCAGACCTCACTTGCCTCAGTTAAGATCAGAGTTCTGCAATGAGAAAGAGACTGGGCAAAAATGGCATCCACGGGAGACTTCCAAGGCAAAAACCACTGCTGACCAAAAGAATACAAAGGCCGCCAAAAGCGTCTTGATGATCCCCGTAATATTCTGTGGACTGATGAGAAAAGTTGAACTTTTGGGAAGGTTTGAGTCCCGTTACATCTGACATAAAATTAACACAGCATTTCACAACAAGAACAGCATACCAAGAGTCAAACATGGTGGTAGTAGTGTCTTTGCTGCTTGCCACAATTGATGGACTCTTGAATTCTGCTCTCTACCAGAAAATCCTGAAGGAGAATGTCTGCTAATCAGGTCGTGCCCTGAAGTTCAAACACACTTGGGTTATGCAGTAGGATAATAATCCAAAACACACCAGCAGGTCCACCTCTGAAGAGCTCCAAAAAAAAAAAAAAAAAAAAAAAAAAAAAAAAAAAAAATTTGAAGGATGCACCAGATGA
>VUQK01037362.1:0-15476 GCA_015106715.1 Bujurquina vittata | reverse complement strand
TGCAAAATGCAGACAGTGTGGGAACAAAAAATGGCCAAAAGCCCCAGACTCAGCGCGTTACATTACATCAGTGGGTGTCACAGATTGCCTCTAATTCTCTGTCACTCCCTGCCCTGCCACCTCTTCCTCCACCCAGGCTGTGCGCAGGAGATGATACGAGGCCAAGCATTAGAAGAAAAAAGCAATTTAGACCTCTAGGTGACAGGTTTACTTGCAGTGTGTGTGATAAGAGCTTCCCCTATCAATCCAAGCTGATGGACCACGAACGAATTCATACAGGAGAGAAGCCTTTCCTCTGCACAGCATGCAACAAAAGTTTCCGTACGCAGGCATTCCTCAACAACCACCTCAAGACCCACAGTGCATCTCGTCCTTATGCTTGTGGCCAGTGCGGCAAGTGTTTCACTAAACTGCAGAGCCTGACGAAGCACATTCTTGCCCACAGCGGCCAAAAACCCTTTTATTGTAACATCTGCAACAAGGGCTTCACGCAGTCCACCTATTTCAAAAGACACATGGAGTGCCACACAAGCCAGATGACGTTCCCCTGCAAGCACTGCAACAAAGTCTTCCCTACGGCTTTCAAGCTGTCAAACCATGAGCGCTGGCACACCAGAGATCGCCCTCACATGTGTGAGCGCTGCGGGAAGAGATTCCTTGTTCCCAGCCTGCTGAAGAGACACATGGGCTACCACATTGGTGACCGCCAATATCTCTGCTCCCAGTGTGGGAAGACCTTTGTCTACCTGTCTGACCTGAAGAGGCACCAGCAAGACCATGTGCCCAAAGCAAAGATCCCATGTCCTGTCTGCCAAAAGAAGTTCTCCAGTAAGTACTGCCTGAGGGTTCATCTGAGGATCCACACCAGAGAGAGACCCTACCGGTGCACTATATGTGAAAAGACCTTCACTCAGGTTGGAAATCTGAAGGTCCACATCAGGTTGCACACTAACGAGCGTCCCTTTAGCTGCGATGTGTGTGGGAAGACCTACAAGCTGGCGTCCCACCTGAATGTCCACAAAAGGACTCATACATGCAAGAAACCTTGGACGTGTGAAACATGCGGAAAGGGATTCTCTGTCCCCGGCCTTCTGAAGAAGCATGAACAGCTGCATACGAGGGAAGCCAACCCTGATTTCTCTGGTAAACGAAGGCACAGGGGTAAGCAAAAGAAGCTGTCCCTCAAGAGGAAGTTTGATGATGAAGAAGAAGTCAGCGATGATTATTAATCAAAGAAACGTTTTTTAAGGTGAAGGCTGATGACTGATACAGTTAAGTGATGTTGGGCATTACTGAATCTTAAGACCACAGTTATAATTTGAGTTGTTACTGAGTGTCAGTGGGCTCTAATCAGGGCCTGATCAGCTGGAGCATTTTCATAAAGAGTCCACTGTTTATATTTTTAAAATAAGGCAAAATGACAAATTGACTTTAGGTGAGGAAGTTAGTCAGTGTCACATTGTCAGAATAAGGTAGCAAAGAGCATTTCTGATTTTGAAGTTAAATGTTGGTAATCATTTTATGTACATTGATGTAGTTCGGGGGAGGGGGGGATTTTCCAAGCATCATGCTTTTCGAGTGGCTGTCTAAAAATAGCAAACGTTTAAAAGATGATTATAATGTAAACAATACAAGTATTTCAGCGCATGTGACTGTAGATAAACTGCTGTGTAATAGTGCTGTAGTGTTGCCAGGAAACATTCTAACTTGTGTCCTTGTAGAAATTGTAGTGATTCAAACTACTTTCACCGCATGCTTTTTTTTTTTAATATAAACCATGAATGGTAAGCCTTTCAACTAGTTTTTATTTAGAGTGATATGATTTGTGTATTTGTGGCTTAAAACTGCTAGTGTTTTTCTTGGTGGTCACGTAACACCAAGAAACAGACGACTTTCATTTGAGCACATCCATTTAACTTTATGCAAATATGTGATGAGGTTGTTCTGTGAATACAGTCTCTGTTTATATAACCCCGAAAGGAATATACTTACACTCAGTATTTTTTTGTGATGTTTTTCAGTAAAATAAATACTTGTGTGACAAAGACCTCTTTTCTCATTGCTATATCATTTTAAATTTTAATCCACTGCAACAGAATGTCCATCATAAAAACTTGAAATGGAGCTTAGAGGGGGCTTTTTTTTTTACACCATTTAAAAGTTGATGGCAGCACCTCACAAATTTGAATTTAGATTGCTTTAGTATAGAAAAGATATGGTTTAATACCAGAGTAAAAATACTCAGTGAAGAAAAATGGCCCCGTTGATGTAACTAAATATGACTGCAGCCGATTTATTTTAGTTCTGTATTTAATACTTTTTTGTGTTTACAGTGAGGGTTGTTTCATTTTTCCTTTTTATTGTTGTTCACATAACTTTCATGAGGAAAATGTTCATTTTTTTAGATTCAAGTAAAAGAGTTATGAGATAAAACTGATGATTTCATACATTTTAATTTCTCAGTAATTAAAGAAGTTTTAAAGTTATTTTAAATAATTCTTCAAAATAACTGCCCAACAAACTATAAGAACTACATTTTAAAGTACTGTGCAAGAGCCTTGAGTCACACCTCATTGCTTCCAAGAACAATAGTTCTTCAGGCTTTCTGAAGATTTTTAAAGACATTGGCTGCAGTACCATGAGATTTTGATCCACCATGCAATAGCATCTGGAAACAATCTGATGGGCAACAGCTTAATTTTCAGTATGACAATAATTCCAAACACACTGCCAATGCAGTGAAAGCATAACTATAGAAAAATATACAATGGAGCACTAACAGTCATGGATTGGCCTCCCCAGAGGCCATACTGACCTAGGCAACATCCAAAGGACCTTTGAATGTCCTTCAAGAAGCCTGGAGTACTATTCTTGAAGACTAATGAAAAGAAAGCTGCCTAGTACCCACTCAGCCAGGGTTCCAAGCGATCCGATGGGAATCCAAAAATGTGACGTCGAAGAACAGCATGCCATTGATTGGCCAGGGAGTGTCGTCACTTACTGAGTCATGAGAGCGACTCCTTCACGAGAATCAACCGCGCCATTTTTAAAACCCGACAGCAGCAACAGAATGGAGGCACGCAAACCAATACCGTGGTCAAATCTGGAGGTGCAGACATTTTTGTGCTTGGTGGCAGATGATCGAATCCAGAAGGAGCTAGACGGGGCGACGAGAAACGAGAGAGTGTACCGTGAGGTAGCCGAGCTAATGGCTGCTCACGGATACCATCGCACAACACAGCAGTGCAGACAAAAGCTTAAAAAAATGAAAAGCGATTACCGGGCCATCAAGAACCACAAGGGCCAGAGTGGATCGAACCGAAAGGAGTGGAAGTGGTTCAAACAAATGGACGCCATTTATGGCCATCGACCGGTCAGCAATGTTTGGGAGAGCGGTCTCGGCACGGCCACTGCACTGCTGGAAGCCACGGAGAATGGTGAGTGTCTTGTGATTTGACGCATCTTTTACGTTGTGTCGTTAATAGCAAGCTCACTTTGAACAATGCTATTTTTCAAGTACCGTCATTGTCTACTGTATGTAGACAACTGAGAGTTCAGACGCTGAAGAAGAACAGTGTAAACTCTGTTGTTGCCTTAAACACTTTTATATACATGAAATAGCTGCACCTATATTGAATGGCGGCCCGTCTAGGGTGTACTCTGCCCTATGGCAGAAGGACTTAATAATAACACGATGTGACGGCAGCTGACTCACTAAAAATGCGTTCTAGGAAGAGCTAACTAACTTTCTTTTAACCATTAGCTCGGTGGAAACCTGCAACGGGTCGTCATTTTTTTTAAATAACTTTATACTCCTGGAGCCATTACTAAACGGATAGAGTGTACCACATCCTACCAAAGCGTAAAAATGAAGCCATAAAAAGAGTACCTTGCTGTTTTTGGACTTATTGGAAACGCTCTGTCGCTGCGTTCCCATTTCAGTCATAAATAGGGGGCGTTTACCGACACCAGTGTGGTAAATACCAGTGCATTTCCACTAGCACGGCACGGCACGGCACGGCACGGCACGCCACGCCTCTAGACCGCTACGTCTGGTGTGGAACCAAGGGACGCGTGATTCTGCCTTCTCAAGTAAGTCTTTCCGACTCCACAACATGTGAGCAGCAAGATGAATCGGCAGAAGATGAAGCAAACGCATTGCTTGCACATTGGTCCTCGCCGGAGCTTCAGGAGAAATTGAAAAGCTCCCATAGGAAAGCGAGGGTGTACGTCAAGATTCAAAATGAGCAATGCTGCAACACACACCTCAGATTTACCGTAGGTAAATCGACATATTCTTGCTTCTGGCACCTAGATGTCGATGTACACAATTACTGATAAAAACACACTTTGTTTCCACCTGCTATACTGCTATACTCTTCCTGCCCACTAAAGTATTCCATTAAGACAGCTCTTACATCAGCCCCCTTTGGCTGTCCCTGCTCAGGTAATACCTGTATAGGTGGCTCTGTGTTTGCTGGTATGGTTTGAAGGTCTTCTCTGAAGTGATCACCATGCTCCTCGCAAATGTTGTGAAGCACACAGAAAGCCAATACACTCTTCTTTGTCAGTTTCAGATTGCAGTCATTGAACAGACACCTCCGTCGTCCCTTTAGCCTACCAAATGCCATCTTTACAACTGGCCTTGCACTACTTAAGCTGTAGTTGTATCTTTGTTGCTGTGGTGTCTGTTTGCCTGTATTGGAAATGGTTTCATGAGCCAAGCGTGTAGTCTCCAATGAGATAATGTCCAGCATCATGCCCAGAGATGCTGATTTTGCTAGGAGCTCAACATCACTCAACATTTCCCATAGCTGGGACTGTCATAGTACTCACGCTTTATGTACACTCCCTGGATAGCCCACACACTCATCCCAGAGGAGGCCTTTACCATCCACAACTGTTTGCAATATTATAGAATCCCATCCTTTATGGTTAAAATAATCCTGAGGATAGTGCTCTGGTGCTTTTGCATGGGGCTGTGTCAATTGTGCAAACACATTGTGGTACTCCCTAGGGGCTACCAAAACAACTGCACATCTCCACCAGCTTCCTAGAATCAGGGAATGTGTGTTCAGCGAGAAGCATTTCAATTAGTCTACTATAACTTGTTCAGTAAAATATATACATTCTCCTTTTTGTGCAGCCACTATCTCATCTTCAGTGGGAGACTGCGTCCTTTCGTCACTTTCCTTCAGGCCCAAACCTGTAGATCCACCACCAGAGTCTCCAAAGAGATTAGAGGTCACCCCTAAAGAAACAAACCAAATTACCCTCAGTGACACCGAAGATGTGGGTGGAAGTTCAGATGACCCTGACAGCCCAGCAGTCCCCGTTTACAGACCTCAACTCAGAGGGCGGTATGGTTATAAAACACTTGATAGCACCACAGCAAAGGAAAAAAGTGTCACAACAGCTCAGATGGGGGAATTTGGTGGAGAAGAAGAGTTCTACACCAGAACAGCCTG
Source organism: Bujurquina vittata (assembly GCA_015106715.1). Lineage (NCBI taxonomy): Eukaryota > Metazoa > Chordata > Actinopteri > Cichliformes > Cichlidae > Bujurquina > Bujurquina vittata. The sequence continues at coordinate 10,008 of VUQK01037362.1, read as the reverse complement.
CCACAGCCCCGCAGAGCGAAGAGAATGATGCACCACCACCTCCACTATCAGAAGAAGAAAAGTCAGCACCACAGCCACTGCCTATGAAATCAATCCCTTTTAGGGTAGTTCAGATGTCGAGCAAACCTGCTTCCACCTTGCAAAATGCAGACAGTGTGGGAACAAAAAATGGCCAAAAGCCCCAGACTCAGCGCGTTGCATTACATCAGTGGGTGTCACAGATTGCCTCTAATTCTCTGTCACTCCCTGCCCAGCCCAGACTACTTATGTAATGCCCTATGAAATTTACGTGGAATGTGCTTTGTTCAAAAGAGATCATCGTCACCACCTTATAAATAACATTAAAGGAAAGTGGACCCTGTGAGAAAGCAACCACAAATATACAGCTTTTCTTTGCAAGGTGTGTATTATGAGAAAAGGTTGATTTGATGCAGTGTTCACCATCATGAATTTGGTACGGCCCTGCAGCCGAACTTGTTGCTCAGTTCATTTATAAAGGAAGCAAAGCAAGTACCTGTCACTGTCTGACGCTCTCGCTGCGCTGCACACAGGAGTTGAAGTAGTTGTGTTTGGAGGGTAAAATATGCTTTCAGCACAATAATCCAAGTTTGCAAAAGGAGACCGTATTCTGCCTTTTTCCCGACTAGGAACCACCCGTATGCGTAAAGGATCAGTTCACAAAGCGCAGTGGAAACTTCTTAAAGGGTTCGCCGGTTCCTTGGAACTGGCACAGGCACCTCATCAGTGGAAATATGCTACATGTGAGCCAAACTGTAATCAACTGCAGTCTGGCCAGTTGATGCCAATAAGATGACATTTACTGTATAGGTGACCGGAGGAAAGAGTGTCATTGGAAAAAAAAGTCAAAACATTCCAGCTGCTTTTAGTTGCTCTGGATTTCTGAATATATTGGTGTGTGGTCAGAGGAGAAAATCCAGCGGGACTTGGAGGCTCTCTGCCCTGGGAATAAGCTGCTCTGCTAAACCATGTAGAGCAACGATAAAGAAGCTTAAACAGGAATACAGAAACAGAGAGGAGCTGTCAGAAAGACTTTCAGGCGGTATGAAGCCATCGTGGGTGACAGACCTACCCAGACACAGAGCACAGAGTGTTTTTCTTCTGTGATACTGGGATTCATGGTTCCTGATGTGCAAGCGAAATGCAAAATACAGCAAACGCTTACCAATTTTGTAGTCTTTCTGTAGATTTGCTTATTTAGCTCCTTTATTTTGCTTTTTTTTTGTGTATTGGTACCTTATTTTATTGAGCTGCTCAACTTGATTTAAGCTATTTTGTAATAGGTAGTGTTTCGTGGTTTTGCTGCTATCATTTCCCGAGTAGACAGGTTATTTTTCTTTTTCAGATTCACCTACTGTAACAGGCACTCCAGAAAGCTATACTACACCCAACCGTGCACTGCCACTCACTCTGCCCAGCCCGGCACCTTGTCCACAAGTGTCTTCTTTCTACTCCACTGGGCTTCACGACTATGATGGTCCCTCTACAAGCAATACAGCCCCCTCCACTGCAGTACAAACAACAATCAAAGGCAAGTACCTTTGTCATCAGAAGTTTACAAACACTTCTCATGAATCATGAATGTTATGGTTATTTTAGGCTTTTGATTATTATTATTTATTTATTTTTGGACCAGTCTTTTTTGAATGATTGTACAGCATACAGTTTTAATGACATGCACAAGTTTGAATTTATTCTGGGATTTTCTCTAATCCACACGGGGTCAAATACAATCAATAAAAATATAAATGCACAAAACAGTTTTGCTTTCAGCTCATAACTAATCACTAATGTTTTAGCGCAGCAATTCGTGTATTACACAGTGTCATTTCAGGCTTTAATTGCAACCAGTGTTTCAGATCTTTTTATCCAACCTTGCATATGTTATCACAAAGCAAACACACTGTGGGATGTTGTCCCATTACGCCTGGAGCGCATGGGATGTTAAGAGATAGGTCATTTTTTAGCTTAACCTTTTGGGTTTGTGCATATATACTTTTGTTGACTGTATATACATGCACTCACTTAAATTTTTTAATAAGAGGTGTTGAAGTTTGGTGCCGAACAATGGGAAAGGAACTGAGTGCAGTTCTAAGAAGGAGAACTGTAGATATACACAAGTTCCAAAATCATCAAACCTGTCAAGTCTCCTGTTTTATATTTTATTGCTCTGTCCCGTTGTCCTCCTGTATTATTATTTTTCCTTAAATTGCCTGTATTCGAATATAAAAAAAATTACAAAAGCATTCCTGTGCCTCTTCAAACTCAATTCTGTCACTAGCCTCGCGAGACCTGTCACCTGCAGTAGCCTGGGTGGCAGTTCTGGCAAGGTTAGTGCAGACAGCAGAAAAACAAACCCGGAAAAGCAAATCAGAGAGCTGGATGGGTGTAACGAGAGAGAAGGCATTCTTACCAAAAAAAGTCAAGACTTTGTGTAAATATCTCGAAAAATGGGACATGTACTGGAACTCAGTTGGGCTGGTGGGACTGCTCGCAGCGGGCGGCGGACAACTTGACAGGTATGAAGATCATCAGTGCAAACAGTTATTCAGATGTGTCACCACTTTGCCAAAGGCTGGAAGAAGGCCCAACTGTCACTCTCAGATGAGAGGAAATTGGCTAGGATGTTCAGGAACATCCCAGAAACCACAGAGGCTCAAGCCTGCCATAAACTGGAGCTCAGAGATGATTAAAACCCCCAAATTACCATGACGTTCATACCCATAATGCGTGTGTGCAAACCTCTGACTGTAGTTGGCAATCCAAACCCATAGTAATAAGTGAGGTAGCTTTACAGCTTGATCAATTGTGCTGTTGCTTTCACAGATACCCCCTTCTGTTGGTCAAAAAAAGAGGTCCAAGCATTGTTGACACTTTGGGCAAATCCTGCAGTTCAAGAGGAGCTCCTCCTCAATGTGAGAAATAATAAAGTTTACACCTGCCTCAGCGCCAAACTGGCATTGCTGGGTTTTAACAAAGCACCAAACAAGTGCAGGAACAAGATCAAGAAGCTAAAGCAGGACTACAGGAGAATCAAGAGCAGCCAACACAGCGGTGGGAGGACCAATGTGTGGTTTTCCATAATGGATAAAGTTCTCAGTTCCCAGGCTGCAGCGGCAAAGCGTTCACAAGCAGCACAGCCTTCCTCCGCGTTGCCCCCCATTCCCGTGCAGTCAGTTGTCTCAGATGTGGATGCAGATGGTAAGTTAAAATAAAGTAGAAGGAGATAGGTTTTTTTTGTTGTTGTTTTGTTTTTCTTATGGTAAACTTTTTTTCCTATATAAAGTTTCAAACAACCAACAAAAGGTACTGCTAAAGAATACGTCAGTATCACATAGCCGGAAAACCTTTGAAGAAATCAAGACTAACACTATGGGTTTTTTAAAAAATATTTCATTTCTGTATGTGTCAAATGCAGTAGATTTTGTAGTTTTGATACTTTTTCGCCAGCTGTCTCTCGTAAAAAGTGCTATTTTAAATTCAGTGGGAAATGTCACTGTTAGAAAAGTTTCAGTCAATAAGTAAATAAAGATTAAAGGACTGAAATGCAGACTGCATTAAACTCACCGGTTACTTCATTAGTTGCACCTTGCTAGTACCAGGTTGAACCCCCTTTTGCCTGCATAGCTGCCTTAATTGCCTTAATTGGCATAGATTCAACAAGGTGCTGCGGACATTTTGGTCCATATTGATATGACGGCATCACACAGTTGCTGCAGATTTATCAGCTGCACATCCATGATGTGGACCACCACGTCCCAAAAGTGCTCTGTTGGCTTGAGATTTGGTGACTGTAGGGGCCATTTGAGTCACCTTTCCTCTCCATTCTGATGTTCAGTTTAAACCTCAGCAAGTCGTCATGACCATGGCACCACGTTATTGGCTGATTAGATAGATAACAGATGCACCTCATTAAGTGATTGTATCTGCAGATGCGGCATTGCTGTCTCACTCAGAGGGTCTGATGGTGGGTTCTGAGGTAGAAAATTATTTTACAATATTTAACTATTGCAAATGGGGGTAATGCATCAGTAAGATGTTGTATGTGTTAAGTAGATCTAAATTATCAAAGTGATCTTTCTCAGTGTGATTAATCTGTTCCATGGCACTAGCATGAGCTAAGAGTACCAGCTAATTTTTGTATGTGCCTGAATTGTAGCTACAGTAGATTTCCAAACTAAATTAAAAAGGAAGTGTACACCATTACAAGACAGCGCTGGCAACACTGAAGAGACGCAACTTCAGTGTTCTGCATCTCATTTTGATTTATACATTTCCTGCATTGCTGCAAACCAATTGTCACTGGCAATTTTATTTTTACAAGAAATAAGAATTTCTCATATTTCTGAGATAAACCTCAAGAACATAACCCAAGCATATTGTTTTTAATTCTTTTAATTTTCCATGTATTTTCACAGATCAAACACAGTGGTTGCCTGATGAAGTCCAAGTGCTGATTACCCTTTGGGCGCAACCAAACATTCAGAAACAGCTTCTCACCACAGCCAGCGATCAAGTTTTCACATACCTCAGCAGTGAGCTAGCACTGGTGGGGTTTAATAAGACGCCACGTCAGTGCAGTGTCAAAGTAAATAGCCTTAAAGAGCAGTACAAAAAAGTCAAGAAAATGGAGCCATATGAAGTTGTTAAAAGTGACTGGTTTCCCATTTTGGATAGTGTTTTTGACCCTGACGGAGTGACTTCAAAGGCGGTAGATTCATGTGCTTTGCAGACAGAGTCTGAATCACCAGAACATGAGCATGTGGATGGTATGTCATGTAAAACTTGATGAGAAATGGTTTAGCATATTTTTGAGAGCCGTTCCTGTATTTACTCTTTTTTTGTTTTCGGCAGTTGTGTTGCGGGCTGTTTGGACATCAGATGAAGTCAGAGTTCTGCTCAGCCACTGGGCAAAGAAAAGCGTGCAGGAGCAGCTTCGATCAAATCCGAGAAACGAGAGAGTGTTCGCTCAGCTGAGCTCCGAGCTCGCCACTCAGGGTTTTGATAAGACCACAAGTCAATGCAGGTCAAAAGTAGGACTGCTGACACAGAAGTACAGAAGGATTAAGGAACAAAAAGGCTCAGAAGAGCAAAAAAGCAGATGGTTTGCCATCATGGATAAAGTTCTCAGTTGCAGCAAACCAAACACTGAAACTAAAGCAGCCGGAGATTCAGAGCCTACATCTCTGCAGACGTCGCAGCAAAAACTACCTGACACAGCTGAAGGTAACAGGAGCTGATGTTTTTTTTTACTTTACAGTGGCTGACTGAATCCAGTGAAGGGATGGGTTTCACTGAGTGCTGAAGTAATGATTGCAGTCAAGATGAGTAAATTTGCTATATCTTCAGTGAAGTGAGATAGTGTGTTACATTTGTGGTTGTATTTTTACAATGTTGTTTATGAATTGGATGTCATATATATGTGTGTGTATATGTATTAGTTCCTTTTAAAACTTTTCATTGGTGCTGTTCTTTAGATTATTTTGTGGCCTTCTTCTAATTTTGCATAAACTCCTAACATGCTGATGGCAGTAGACATTCCATTATTACGAAGACAGAAATATTTGTTGTTGGTCCAAAAAGTCAGCGTGAAAATTTGTTCATATTTATCTTCCCTTTGTCTCTCGCTCTCTCACTCTCTCTCTCACATACACACGCACACACACACACACACACGGGTAAATCTCTGACTTGCTCAGTGTCTAAAACTCGGTCAGACCTATCAGGTTATCGGGTGCAGATCTTTTCGCTGTTGCCAGAATTAGATCGAAGTGTCCTGAGGTGCCTTCACTTAATGAGGCCCTGTTGACCTGAAGTCACTTAGTCTGCGTTCACAAACAGAAGCAAAACTTTTTTATCCTCACAGGCCTACACACAAAAACTGTGTATGTATTAACTTTTATTTCTTTGTAAAGTATATTTTAGTATTTTTATTGACTTAAGGCATATTAAAACTCATACAGGTTTTTATGTTTTTGTTTTTTAATCTTTAAGGCCTTTACTTTAAATTTGAGCTATGATGGGGTATTTTCTCCTCACCTCAGAACAGCTTGTGATATGCTCAATAAAAAATAGCTTGGCTTTGGTGGGATATTGTCTAACTCTGAAAGTTAAGCTAAAAGGTTAGAAAATAGTTGGTTCTGAATTTGATTATTTTATGCATAAATGTGTGATGATTTGTAATTATTCTGATGATGGTCATTTTTCAGGAATTTGATGAAATTGCAAACTGTTATGGCCATCACAGACTTTTACAGACATGAAATAATTTCATTTGCTTTGCAATTTAGATTTTTTTTTTCCTTGTCCTCTGTACAGGTTGCCGTTTGTCCATCTCCTCGTTGTGCCTCTTGGTTCCAACACTGCGTCTTATGTGCGCCTTTGCCTGGCAGGTGGTTCAGTGTTGTAATGTGGCGCATTACAGAAAGGTGGAGGAGCTGGTGAAGATGGTGACAGAGGCGGCTCCAGGGCTGCTGACAGCCAGAGAGAGAGTGCAACTCCTGCTCAGACTGAGGGCCAGGGTGAGTTGCAGTGAGGAATCTGTATCATATCTCACCCCTTTTATTAATATTCAACAACAAATGAATGGAAATGATGTTTTTTTAAGTGTAGATCGTTAAGTATCATTTGAAAATGTCTTTTTCAGCTTGTGCTGGAGTTGTGTCTCAGCGAGAGCACAGCTAACCTGCTGAATATCCAGCCCCACCTTAAAGTCATTGAAGACCTCACCTTAAGCTCCAGCAGTGATCAGCAGGTAGGTGTCTCGGGCACTGAGCAACAGTGTGTGTGCCATCTTCATCCTGCACACATTCAGACTTCTAAATCTATCTTTAAAAAAAGAATTTAACTCAAATTAAGAAATGTAGTTTGCCTCCAGCTCTTTGCTGAAAGCCTTGAGTTTTTAGTAACTTTGAGAAACACATTTTTTAAAGACAAAAACAATTGTGTTTCTGAGCTGGTCACTGGTCTTTGCCTGCTCGTTTTCCCACATGCCAAGAACATTTGAACTTCTGCTCTTAGAGACAGAAGGTCTGAGGTCAACAACGCACTCTTCAAAGCTCACATTAAGCAGCATTCCTCTTTTAACCCCCGTGAACATTTAGAAATTAGGGCTGGTCTCCACTTGGCCCGAGGCAATGATTTCCCTTCTCCCCTTTAAACTCAGCATGGGTCCCATGTTTGTTCTTCATGACTGGGCTTCTTTGAGTCTAGATCTCATCAACCACTTATTGATCTAAGCGATTTGTCTTCTCACACTCGTCAAATATCAGTGATTATTAGTCGCGTTTACTTATATTTACCCAGCATGTTTATAGTCGCCCTGTTTGTTTTTTGACACCATTTGATAGGATGTGGCTGAGCTGGAAAATTCAAAGTCAAACTTTGTGGAGGTTGTTCATGCCATACTCAAGGACCCAGAGGAGAGAAGAAGGTTTTTTAAGGTGAGACACACGATAACACAGTTATATGGCATCAATAGCACCTTATCATTCATGCTTTTGATGGGCCATTTTTAAAATTCCATTATCTTGAAAACCAGATTATCTAGAAATGTCCCTACACTATTTGGATGGTTTAATTCAATTTGTGCAGCGCCATGGCCCGGCTAGATGGTTTTTCTGGCCAAGGAGAGAGGAAGAGACAACACTGCAACTCATACTGTATTTCTTATAAAAATGAAGAAGTGTATCTATCCACTGGAATTGTTTTCTCTAAGAAAAATCGGAGTTGATCTAATGGAGAGTTTGTTTAAATTTGATGAACTGAGATGGAACGACCCCTTCCTTTTTTTTTTCTAGGAGGTCTTCCCCATATACTATGGCAAGCAGTATGAAGTCACATTACACACTTTGGTATGGAAATTCATCTCCAGGCTGGATATTCTATTACCAATCCCTGATATTAGACAGGTAAGTGTCAGTATATTAAATGTTAGTCACTGCTTTGGTTTAAATCTGTGGGCTTTCATATCAATGAATCTGTATCTGCCCTGTACACACTGTAGTGCTCTATGCCATTAAGTGAAATACTGAATAAAAAATTGATCAGTTGCCTGTACACTATATATTCAAAGTGCTGTGCAAACCTTTTACAGACTGCAGAGTGGCTCAGGTCTGCTCCTTCTGTCACAGAAGAATGTGCGCAGCTTATTTTGGAACCAGATCAGCTGAAGGCGCTACTGCACTTCCATCAGCAACAGTCGGGAAACAAACGTAAGTAATTTCTTACAGTGGTTAAAATAAAAGCAGCTGCTAGGGCGATCTAAACTGTCTCTAACTAAATAACTCAAAGGGTTTTCAGAGCATCTGTTGCCTTCAAAAGTGATGCTTCATTTTTCAGCCTAGAAATACAGTGATTCAGAAGATAAATCTGTTGCAATACAGCAAAACGTGTGTTATTAATAGTGCGACGCACTAACCCTGGAGACCATGATATTGGTAAATTAATGACATTCACAACATTGCTTTAACACAATTGTAATAACCTCAATAAAGAATATTCACAATAATACTTAGAAAACATATTTAAACATGTTTAAACTGAGAAAATGTAGCGTTTTAAGAAAACTATTGGCTCATTTATAATTTGATGGCAACAATATGTCTCAAAAAAGTTGGGAAAGGGCAACAAAAGGCTGGAAAATAAGTGGTACAAAAAAGAATACGCTTTAGGAACATTTTGCAACCAATCAGGTTAACTGGCAACAGCTCAGTAACATGATTGGTAAACCTCTGCCTCTCTAAGATGCTCTTTTTATACCATGTCTACAGAAAATTGTGTCTCAAACTTTTAAAACAATTTCAGAATAATTCCCCTTAATGTAAACTTGTGAAGACTGAATAGCTCATCTACAGTAGATAATATCAATTTTTTATTTTATTTTTTTTATTTATTTTACCTTTATTTAACCAGGAAGAACACATTGAGATTAAAATCTCTTTTACAAGTATACAACAGAAACAAAGTAATAAATGACAGAAACAATTCAAAAGAATAAGTATAGTAAGTAAAAGCACTTTCCCCTATGTGGCAGGTCCACTTGACCCAGTGGACTGGAATAATGCCCCCCGAAGCTTTCAGTTCCATAACCGCATACATATGATCTCAAAAACAGTGCTATAAAAAGAAGAAACAAGCACAGCACCCTATGGTCTTTCATGATTATAATCCAGAATGAAGTGGTGCCCAGGAAGCTGAAGAAGAGTCACCAGAATTCTGGACAGTGATCAGGGAGTCCAGCTTAGGTTTTTGCTCCCACCCTGGTTGGCCAAGCTGAGGTTTTACGTCACATATAAACAGGAAGCAAAGCCAATAATGCACACGTTGGACAAGAAGTTATAAAAGATCATCACAACGTTCAAATAAGCCGGCAGGTTGAATCAATAAAGTGATGGGAATGATAGCGCTTTCCCTTAAAGTGCTGAGCTCAGGATTGCCAAAGATGGTCTCCGCAGCACTCCGGATCAAGGTAGCAAGCTAAATGTCCATGTATGAGTATCAAGCCACAAGCTTTTATAAGTAGTCTTTTCTCAACCTGGGGTCTCTGCTGGTCATAGTATCACAAACAAACAAAGTTGCAGTTCCAGTTGCAGTATATTACTGAGTATATCAATCCTTCTCAAATGCAAAAATTCTTAACTTGTTCCATCAGGAAAATGAAACAAAGTTCCTGTTAACGACTAATACCTGTACCTTTGTTAGCTAGGGACTAGATGCTTTAAAGCAGGCCCAATAACAGCCAAAAAGGCCGATAGAAGAAAGTTAGTAAGGAAAGCCAAGGCCCGAAGGCTAACAGACAAGGTTAATGGTTGGAATCCAGTAAAAAGGCTGGTAGCTAAAGTTAGCAAACAAAGCTGACGATAACTGCTGATGGGCTAATAATAGATGCTGCTGAAATGGTGATAGTTATGTTGCTGCAGGGTCTGGTGGTAGCTGCTGCAGGGCCTGAAAGGTACCTGTTTCAGGGCCTTGTAAAAAGCTGCAGCAGTG
>VUQK01037354.1:25745-39062 GCA_015106715.1 Bujurquina vittata | reverse complement strand
TATATATAGAGAGAGAGAGAGAGAGAGAGATACTAAGTGAATATTAACATGCTCATTACACTGTGATGCACCTCCCTCATGGCAAAAATATTAGTCTGCCTGCTCCACACATATATTGTCTATTTTAGAGTTCATTTTCCTTTAATTGTTTTTAAGTCCTTAAATGGTCTTGCCCTGCTCTACCTCTCTGAGCTGCTGCACTTGCACTCACGCCGCTGAGCAGTTGCTCAGATCAGCTAACCAACTATTCCCTGATGTACTGAGGACACAACGGAGGCTTGTTTTGTTTTAATGTAATGTATTTTTTATTTTTATGTTCAGCACTTTTTTCCAGTAGTTGCTGTTCTTAAAGCACTTTACAAATAAAGTTGACTTGATTTGACTTGACATTGAGTGTACGACAACTTCCTGTCGAGGCCAGTCTGTGCTGAAACCAGCATAGGGCATGCAACATAGAGGGACAGCTTCCTTGAGGCCACACAGAGTTCAGTTCTTAAGGCAGACGGTCACAGAGTTCACCCACTAAGACACACAATAACAGTTGTTTTATTCCAAACAGGCTGCACGCAGTATTTTAGGTGAACTTTAAATCATATTGAGTGAGATTACATTTTAAAAGAGGTTAACAGAATCAATTACTCCAGCGTATAACTCGTAATATTTCCATTATTTGCACATCTTGACTTTTCTCTTTTTTTTTCCTTTTTTTTTTCTTTTCTTTTTGCAAGGGGCTATTTTTCCATTCTTGACCTTAAAACAAGAATAGATCTTAGAGGATCATGAATGAAGCCATAAATGAAGTTGAAAAGAAGTCCAACTCAATGAAAGTTTAAAGTTACAGGATATATAAGCCTCATTTCTCATTGCACTTTATTCACTCACTGCAGCAACAAGAACCATGCTTGAAGTTTTCTGGCGTCCCTGTTCAGGACAGAGTTTTAATGTATCAACATTTTTACACAAGTGCTGGATAGCTAGATGTTATGATTTGACCAGAAGATGGTGCTACAATTTTTGGTATAAAGTCAGGCAGCAATGCATGTGACACAGGCTCTGTGTGTGTATGTGTGTGTGTGTGTGTGTGTGTGTGTGTGTGTGTGTGTGCGTGTGTGTGTGTGTGATTTTAAGCTGTGTACACCTCCATTTAAACAACAATGTTAAACTAACTGAATGAATAAATGTCTATTTCTGAAGCCCTGAAGCACCATGTTGCCTGTGCTTCCAGACGGCAGAACAATGAAGAAAGTAAACCTCAAGGAAAATAGTGTTACACTACACAACACTAGCTACACCAGTTTAATATACAGATTTTTTTCTATATTTGATTTGATTGGTGTGCTTGTCTTTGAAAAAATGTGATTAACAGTGTTGCATGCATTTCATTGGTGCAAGGATTAAATGATAAATACTGCATCAGTTTTGTTATTGCTTGGTCATCATGTTGGCCTGCACTGCAGACAGAGATGATAGTTAAAATTGGAAAGATTTCAAATTCAGTTTCACCACTACCTGTCATAGCGTTCCTGAAATCCATTTAGAGAGTCATTCAGTGCTTCTTCTCTTGGTTTTTCTTCCTTTTTTCCTAACCCTGATTAAGTAGAAGCTCTGGTTTGAGTTTTGAGTCGTGCAGATTGAGTTGCAGTTGGGGAAGCAAGATGATCAGAGATATGCTGAGTTGAAAAGGAGCTCCCATTGGCAACAAACCAGGTGAAGTAGAAGACTTTGCCCCCTTTTTCTCTGTTTCCATTCCTTAACACCCGTTTCACCTCTGGTTGTAGATGCTATAAGTGGGAAGTATAAATATCATTATATAAACTGTAAAACTGAGGAAGTCGCATAAAACAAATACAGGATGGTCCATTAGGAATGTGAGAGGTAAAAATAGTAAAAGGTAAAAAGTACTATTAAACACCAGTAAGACAGTAAAATAGAAAAACTTCAGAGCTACTACCTGGATTGTCCAAAGCAGGTCTGGCTCTGTCACTGCAGCCAGAATTGACTGACCGAGTTAAAGTGTAAACATATTACATTTATATAAGAACTGCTTTTGGAAAAAGAAAAACATGGGTCACACAGGGCAGGGCTCCAGTTTTCACTTATTTATTGCAGAAGAATGTGACAGAGGATTCGTTGATGAGCAGCGATACGTAGATGTGCGCATACATTATCTGCTTATATAGACAGACATATAACATTGTTATTGGCTTTACCCCGTGTATTTTTGTGCCAACCAGAATGAGGAGCTTGTCCTTCACATGCATTATTTTGAGGAAAACTTTAACACATTTGTGTTGTGCTTTGGCATTTCTGACTATGCAATCAACAAACGGTGGCTTGTTGCTTTCCTGAACAGTACATATTACATTCATAGAAAGTATTAATACTCTATCCATCAATCTAATATAAACCCAGTTACTTTAAAATGCATTTAATTCAAAAACTACACTTCTTATATACAGAAGTATTCAGACTGTTCAAAATGGTGGTCATACGCACCCTGTTTGGTTTCATTATCCTTAAAATGTTTTTTACTGGCTGTCAGATGCCTTTTATTCTGGACTGGCACACTGCAGGCCCTTCTCTTGCAAATGATTAATTAATGGAGTGCTGATGTGATAGCCATGCTGCAGGCATCTCATCTCTGCAGAGGACTTCTGAAGCACTGCTAGAGAGATTGTTGTGTTCTTGGTCACCTCAGTGACAAAGGCTTCTCTAGCTGATTAATTCACTAAGGCCAGAGAGCAAACCTCAGTACTGTGCAACACTCTTGAGTCCCAAGGAGCCAAACTTTCTTGTAATTTTAAAGTGGTCTTAGTTCTTAAGCCACTTAACACTGACCTATGAATTATTCAAGCATAAAAAAGACACACAACTCAAGGGATGAACTAGTGTAGTCTGCAGTCATAACAGAAAACTTAGCGAAGAACACATTTGAAATTATATCTTTCGGGATTTTAGCAGCCTGTTGCAAAAACACACAATTTGTTCTCATTTATGTATCTGAATTTACAATTAATGCCAAATATAACACAGTTTGGCAGCCATAAAAAGACAAATGAAGAAGCTGCAAGTCTTAAAAACAATCTACAGCAGATGAACAATATTTGAAAGTCATGTTAAGAAACAGAAAAAAATCCAGTCCTGACACAAGACCTGAAAGAGGCATCTGGCCCTTCAGCTGATCCATGTTAATAATGTTCACTGAAATCTCATCTGAAATTGTCTCAGGGGAAAGGTGGCTGTCAAGAAGCCATTTTTGAAGAATTAATGAATCCAAATGTGAAATTTTTGGTTCAAATTGTTGTTGGTATGTACAGAAGAGGTCAGGAGAGAGGTACAACAGTGAGTGCCTTCAGCCATCAGTAAAACACGGGTAAGGTTCCATCATGGTGTGGGGCTGCATTTCAGCCAGTGGTGTTGGCGCTCTTGTCAAAATTGATGGCTTTATGAAAGCAAAAAAGTATCCTTAGATTTTGAGCCACCTTGCAATCCCATGTGAAAAGCATCTGATTGGCAATGGCTTCATCATTTAACATGACTATGATCCCAAACACAGTGCAGTAAAAAAGCATACCTGGATAGAAAAACACACATCGGACAGGATTGGCCTCCCCAGAGCCCAGACCTCAACATTACTGAAGCAGTGTGGGATCATCTTGGCAGAGAACAGAACAAAAGGCAGCCGACAAAAAGAGCTTTGAATGTCCTTCAAGAAGCCTGGAGAACTATTCCTGAAGACTACTTAAAGAAATGACAAGAAAGCTGCCTCAGAGAGTTCAGGCTGTGTGGAAGAATGAAGGTGGGAAGACCAAACATTGACTTTTAAGCTTGTTAATTCAATTTTATTTATTTATATAGCACCAAATCACAACAAACTGTTGCCTCAAGGCACTTTATTCTGTAAGGTAAAGACCCTACAATAATCACAGACTTTCCAAGGAACTTTTAGGACAGCCTGATAGTAATGAATTACAATAGTCCAGCCTAGAAGTAATAAATGCATAAACTGGCTTTTCAGGATCACTCTGAGACAGGATGTTTCTAATTTTAGAAAAACTGCACAAAAGCAAAAAACAAACAAAAAAAACAGGTCTACATATTTGCTTAATATGTGCATTAAAATACATAGCCTGCTCAAAAATGACTCCAAGATTTCTCACAGTGTTTTTGGAGGCCAAGGTAATGCCATCCAGAGTATCTGGTTAGACACCATGTTTCTAATATCTGTAGGGTTGAGTACAATAACTTCAGTTTTATCTGAATTAAGAAGGTCAGGCTGCTTCAGTGTGGTATGGCCATAAGCAGTAAGAATACCATCTGGAAGGCCTGGGTTTGATTCCACCTTGGCCCAGGCCTCTCTCTCTCTCTCTGTGGTGTTTGCATGTTCTCCCCGTGTCTGCCTGGGTTTTCTTTGCGTACTTCCTCCCTCAGCCCAAAGACATGCACTTACTGGGGTTAGGTTAATTGGCCAATCTAAACTGCCTATGAATGGTTGTCTGTGTCTCTGTGTTGGCCATGCGACAGGTGACCTGTACAGGCTGTACCCTGCCTCTCGCCCTGTGTCAGCTGAAATACGCTCCAGCCACCCCACGCCCCACCCTTTCCCCCGCAACCCTGAAAAGGATAAGCAGTAGTGAATGAATGGATGGATGTGTGTGTCATCTGGCTTCATGGATAGGTAACACTGGGTATCATTTGCATAGCAATGAACCATGTGGAACGCCATAATTAACCTTAGTGTGTGAAGAAGACTCCCCATTTATATGAACAAATTGGATTCTATTAAATATATATGGCTCAAACCACTGCGGCGCAGTACCTTTAATACATATGGTATGCTCTAATCTCTGTAATAAAATGTTACAATCAACAATATCAAAAGCTGCACTGAGGTCTGCAGGACAAGCACAGAGATGAGTTCACTGTCAGAGGCCATTAAAAAATGTTAGGACTGTAAAAGCTCTTTTTGTCTAATGACCTGTATTTACATTTATGTTTGCAAATGTTTCAAAATTTCTGCACCTATTTCCCATTTTACTTGCAAAATGCATAGAACTAGAAATGGGGAAAATAAAGAAATGTTTGAAGTGGCTCAAGAGTTTTGTGCAATACGTTAAAAGTTCTGCAGGTCGGAATCACTCAGGCCAGTGTGTTCTTGCATTAGAAATGATTTAATTTTGATTTAATGAGTTAATTTTTTGATTTGTCCTTGCTCTGGTCGTTTTAACTGCAGGGGTCTATAAAGAGTACCAGTACCTGCAGACTTGGTTATTGAAAAAAGGTCTGCATACTGTTTTTCTTTTACTTGCTGCCATATTTTCATTTTAGGTGTGGACTGATGTAAAAATGCAGATTTTTGAATCGGATCTATAGAATGGTTTGCAAAAAAAATGAAGCACTCTGAATATTCTTTGAAGAGTAAAGTTCACAGTATAGTTAAGGAAATTAATTTAAAGATTTTTGTACTTAACAAGAAACCTTTAAAAAAAGAGACATGGTACGGATTGACCACTGAAAAGGTCTCTCCAGCAGTGAAACTGTAATGCATATCCCTGCCAGCAGAGTGTGGAAAGAAAGTTTTTTTGTAATTAACGCCACATGATACTTCATCTCCATTTTCTTTTCCTCCCCTGCGACGGGAAACTGATAGTATTCATTAATTGAAAGTAATACGACCCAAGTGAAGAGAGTGAACTGACCTATAAAGAGGACTTGGCAGGGGGGCAAGAGAGAAGAAGGAAATGGTGCCTTTCTGATGCCTTGGAACAGAAGAGTGGAAAATGCAAAATGAGTTACATAACCAATGAACTGAAGTGACTTTCATAAGCATCAAACATGTTCAGCCACACAGGGAAGCTGCACACTTTGGTGTATTTTCAGCCTTATTTGACTTTTACCTGCTGCTGTTTTTATGTAGTCTAGCTGAATCAAAGTAAGACATTGACAGATATACTTAACGAGTGGGTACACTAAGTGATTTTGAGTAGAGTGAAGCATTAGTTTGATGGTCACATTACTGCATTTATTTGCAAAGCTTCTTGAGCATGGTCAAAAGAAACTGGATAAAACCCTTTATGTGTAGCCCATTAGCAGCCACACTCAGAGGCAGGGCAGACATTGCAGCGACTGACTGTAACTTTCCATTTACTCTTTTTTTCCCCCCAGACAGCTACACTGAGCTGCTGTTCAATGAAAACTTTCCTGTTTTCCTGTATTCCATCTTTACCAGAATACTTCCTGTACCAGCGCTGCACATAACACTCGTGTACGGAATATCAACATTTCTTCTTTGCACACAAACATAAATATTGTCCTCAGTTTTAAAGCACTGCACATCAGATACAGGTTGAGAACAGCTATAATGGGTGGAGTCAGGCACATTTCAGAAGTATGAATCACTGCCTGTGTGTGTTTGTGTGGTTGCCTCCATGCCAGTGTGTGTTTGTGTGGATGTGTGAGGCAGCCAGTGTGGGTCTAGCCTTTAAGAGGTGGCTTTCTCCTCCGTTTGACAACAGTCTCTCCTGGGACCAGCAGACTGGTGACACAGACAGGATCTCTCTTCACCTCAAACTCTAAGGTGAGTATGGAAAGCTGGGTGTGAGGGGAGTGAGTTTTGAGTAAGGAAATAAAAGGAAATTGTAGCATTCGGTCCAGATATTAAAAGCGAGAGACATCTTGAATTATAGAATAAAAAAGAGAATGAAATTGGCACTATTATTGTTGATCTAATGTGGGAAAAGTATTTACTACAACTTTAATTTTAGCTCTGAGGATTCTTCAATTATCACACCATTTACTTTGAATGCCTGGCTTTTCTTCCTCTTGTGTGTGCAAACATTATACTCATACTGCGTGTTTCAAGCTGCTGCTTTAACCATGTAGTGTCTGCAGAACAGAAAAAGTCTCACAATGAATGCATTATTTTATTTTTTTTTTATCCAGCTTCAACCATGGCACGTCTCGATCAGGTCATTCCAAATATTGTGGATATTTTCATACAGTATGCTGATGATGGTGAAGGCAAGAAATGCCAGCTAAACAAAGAAGAGCTCCAGAAAATGCTGGAGGAGCAAATTCAAAGCCCCGAGTTGAAGGTAAATAACTCAGCAAACGTATTTCGCATGAGACATCTATTCATGAATAAATACCTTAAGAAGCTCCTTATTCTCAATGAGCTACATGCTGTTAACTGTATGAATGTATTACATACAGGATCAAATTAATGCCGCTGATATTGAGGAATCCATGCAGTTGCTGGACAAAAACCATGACGGTGAGGTCAACTTCCGCGAATTTTGCCGGTGTATTTGTGTCCTTGCCAAATGCTATTACCAGAAGAAGAGAGGCAAGGGTGGCAAGAGAGGCAAGGGGAAAGATGACAAAGATGGCTGCCACCAAGAAGACTGAAGCAGCTACAGATATTAATATTTATTTTGTGGCACTATGTTTAAAAATGTCCGGTACATATTACACATGCAGCATGTGCATATCTGCAGATAACTGGGATTTGGCCATTTGCACTTCCTCTGTGTTTTAAGTGTGGATAATTGCAGATTTGTTGTCTGCTTCTCTGAATGAGCTTGATTTCAAAAACATTTCCATTCCATACTGAAAATAAATAAAACGTATTAAGTCTGGATTGGGCTTACTCATCGATTCATGGCAGTTACTGCATGCGTAGAGGCTGGGTGTACGGTGTGATGACAGGAAAGCATGGGCTCATCAGACACAGTCGGTCCTTCTACAGGGGAACTCTTACAAACTGAAAATTAAAGCTTCATCTAATATATAATTTCTGCCATAAATAAAGAAACTTATACTTTATGCCTGTCTTCCTCTCATTTGTTTATGTATTAGTTTCAAAACAACTGTTCTAAACCTTAAATGTTCATGATCCAAATTTAAACACCCAAACGTGTATCTCCATCTTTCTTCGAACTGCAGCTTAGTATTTATTATAAACACAGCAGCTGGCATTTGGGGGGAAAAAAGTATGTTCATACTGGATTTCTCCATATATTAAACAGTCACAGGTTTGCACAAGAAAGCTGTACAGTCAGAACAGGTTGAGCATGGCAGCTGTGTTCAAAGTCCTCAAGCAGTTTAGCTGACAGCTGGAGTAGGATTTCAAACATCACAGGTAAGCAGAAATAAAATGTAATGAATCTATGCATTCTCCCTATTTGCTGCCAGGTGGCGCAAGTGTACTGTGTGTGTTTAATAGATTCAAGTATCCACAAGCAAATTTGGTCATGCAAGCAACAGCAAAATTAAACATACGGTCATTTCTGGAGTCTAATACTTAACATGAAAATCTAGCTGAGCTATCTCCTTTACTGTGTCAGGGATCACAGACTCCTGGCTGTGCCTGCTGTGTTAGTGATATAAGGAAACCTATCTCTAATCCTTGTTTTTCTAGAGTATTTCCTGAGTAGATGCATTTGTAAAAATAGATGGACATGCAAAGACATATGAGCTCTGGACGTCTGCACAAACTTGGTGAATCAATGTTTCAGAACAGTAGTTTTCAAAATATTCTATAAGAAGTTGATCAAAAAGCCAGTGTAGTTATCTCATCTGGTGACGTGTACAAGATCACAGGCAGAGAAGGTTGCACTTAGCGCATTTGGTTAGGTAATCCCTTATTACTCGTATTTCTTTCACTCTGTTGGTGGGAAAAAGGTGTATGTCTATCTGAATATATATTTATTTGAAAGCTAAACTTTGAATAATGTTGTGAAAGTCCTCTTTGTGCCATTAAAACGGCTCTTACACATCAAGACATGGGCATCGTACTTTTGGTCCAAAGGCATGACCTGTGCAAAACTAACACAGTGCTGGAATCAATGTAACCATGAATTCATGAATTGGCAATCAGTTTGTGCCCTGAAGCTCAATTGGACTTGGGCTATACAGCAGGACAATGATCTGAAACACACCAGCAACTCCACCTCTGAATAGTTAAAAAAACAAACAAAATGAAGATTTGGGAGTGGCCTAATCAAAGTCTTGACTTCAGTTTGACTGAGATGCTTTAGCATGACCTTAGACGGGCTGTTCGTTTTCATAATCCTCCACTGTGGCTGAATTAAAATAATTCTGACTAGAAGAGTGGGACAAAATTCCTTGTCACCGAGCCTGGCATAACCAGTTCTTAAGTTTAGGAGGCAATTACTTTTTCACATAGAGCCAAGTAGGTTTGGATAGCTATTTTTCCTTAATAAATAAAATTATCATTAAAAAACTGTATTCTGTATTTACTGTGGTTATCTTTGTCTATTATTTATTTAATGATCTGAAACATGTAAGTTTGACAATATGCAAAATAATAATAGTAAGAAGAAGAAAACAGGAAGGGGACAGATACTTTTTCACAGAAATATATCAGGTATCAACTTGATTATAAAAAATGTTTTGTTTATTTTTTGACAATTTGCATATGCATATGTATTGTTCCTTATGAACACAAGTGCTGATCGAAGCTGACGTCCATCCAAGATACAGGTGCACTTGTTCCACCGGGCTGGAAGTAGGTAGAATATATGCATCCATTAATATCTGTAGGCAGTCAGTACAGCAACAGTACGCTGCTCCTCTCTGTTTGATTCCAGGCACAACAACACAGGTTAGAGTAAAGTCACTAAAAACCAGAAGATATTACCTTTCAAGTCAACTCTCTTACGTGTATTTTGGCCTAACACTTCTTATTGTTATAGGATTTCTGTTTGAATTTGCCAAACAGGGGAAAATTCAATATAAATCAGGCCTACCTCTAATCTTACTTCTAACCCTAAATAGGTCACTAGCAGCTTGGTGGATGTTAAGAAGTTAGGATGCCGTTATAAGCTTCTTTATATCTCACTGTTATTTGCTGTTCTACATAAAGACATCCAAACAGTAACAAAATATTAAAAACATAACCACATGATGCTTTCCTTTCATTTTTGTTCTTTGTGCAGAGATAAGACAAGAGTATGAAGTGTAGCTACATTTATTTTGATTAGTTAAGTCATTTCAGACAGTGAACATCAATCAGAACTTTCATCCTGCATATTAACCCATTTATGTGTGTATTTGTTTATTCAACTGCCATTTATCGCACTGCTATCATTCTTGACTAGGACGTTCTTCTAAAAAGTGTCAAGAGTCATACTTTTCTTCTTACATTATGGGTAAAAAAAAAAAGACCAAATGTTTCATTTAAAAACGTGAAAGATTTGATGGACCTGACGATTTGTTGTGGCGCATTCGGTTTCTCATTGCACAGATTAAATATGTATGAATGAAGTATTTATCACATAACACAAAGCATATAAGAGGTTGCCACATGAGTCACAAACTCCATGAATACATTATCTCTTTAAAAAAGTAACACGTCTGTCTAGCAGAGAATGATCTGTTCTGTCATGTTCTGTCACTGCACTTTACGCACTGTCACTGAGCCACTTCAGTGTCTTCTGACATTTACTGTGCTCGTCTTTTTACTAAATTTAAAGTCACCCATTTCTATTTTGGTATGGTTTGCTTTATTGAGTACTGAGCTATTTTAATGCATGACGCCATCTCACTGTATTCCATTCAGCTGTTTACAGTTTATTACTTATTTTCCCTTTCATTTTATTTAATTAGCGAGCTGTTTATTGCACTACATTCATCTTTTTTTTTGCAGGTGAAATACACTAATATATTGTAATGCATAATTAGACAGAATTAAAACACTGAACAAATAAACATCTTAGATGGCAGCAGCCTGCCTGTGCAAAAGGAAGAGAAGTAAAGCTGTACAGTGGCGTAAGGAGAACACAGCAGAACAGCGTATGCAGAACAGTGCGTATGAAGGATGCAGCCGACATACTGGTTCATCCCATGTTGCACTGCACTGCAAAGGTGAGCGTAACCTGTAAGGTCAAAGGAACAAGAGCAAAAGGACAGACCCACTGATTCCCATTGTTGTTTTGTTACAGTAATACCCTATTGCACAAAATGATGT
Organism: Bujurquina vittata; assembly: GCA_015106715.1. Lineage (NCBI taxonomy): Eukaryota > Metazoa > Chordata > Actinopteri > Cichliformes > Cichlidae > Bujurquina > Bujurquina vittata. Next base: position 28,072 of record VUQK01037354.1, on the reverse strand, counting down.
TGCACTTACACAGTACATGTTCTTTGGTACCGAACGTCTCCATGTTTGATCTTTGCAATGTTGTGTGAATTCACAGTTTTCTTTTTCCCATTATTTTAACTGTGGTTTATTGCACTGTGTGCCCTTTAGAGGAATTTTTTCCCCTTTACAATACATAAAAAATTAGCACTCGTTTTCTTTTCAAAGAAAAATATAAAACCTTCAGCTCTTGAAAACAGCCCCAAAAGAGGACTGAGTTTGGTATGTAAGAATATTACATTATCCTCAAAAAATGTTATTCTGATACTGTAGTAATTCACTGTGTGTGAAAATATGTCAGGAAAGACTTTTTTTTTTTGGCCAGTCAGGGTTAGACAATATCAAATAAACCTTTCATTTTGATTGTGCTGACTTATCCCTTGACACAAAAACTTCATTTTGACAAAATTAAATGTTTTGGGTGAGTCACATCCCTTTGCTGGTTATCTATATTTTTGCTGAATATTTGAGCAGTTCTGGGAAATGCATCTTAATTCAATTCAATTTGATTTATATAGCACCAAATCACAACAGTCGCCTCAAGGCACTTTATTTTGCAAAGTAAAGACCATACAATAATTATACAGAAACCCAACAGTCAAAATGATCTCTATGAGCAAGCACTTGGCGACAGTGGGAAGGAAAAACTCCCTTTTAACAGGAAAAAAAAACCTCAGGCAGAACCAGCCTCATCGAAGGGCAGTCATCTACTGTGACTGGTTGGGGGTGAGGGAAAAAAGAGATGAATCATGGGAACCCCCCCCCCCCAAATTGTTTGACCTTACATAAAATGCCATCATTTTTGAACAGTATGGAGTTGATTAACGTATAATTAATCATTAGCATAATTAAAATTGAAATATAAGCTTCTATTTTGGGTTCATATATGTGAACATCCAGTTCCAGACGAGTCAGTGCCTCACTTATCACAAACCTCACCGCACGTCACTGACACTCTCACTGTTATGGCTAAGAACTTTAAAAAATGTTGTGATAAAAATAAGAAAACTGTAATAACTTTCTGCAAACAGGGATGTTTGTACGCCTCTGGTAACTTAAGCATGTAATTTATTACTTATAGAGATAATGTGGATTTTATATCTGATATCAATAAAAAATGTCCATGCTGATGAAAAATTTGTGCACATTTGGCATCTTTGTTACAACATATTTGGGTCTTTTTATAGTGCTTGCAAGCTTCAGTAACCCTATTCTCTTAGAATTGGCAGATTGCTGTCCCTGTAAGCGCTCATGTTCAAAAACTTAAAACTCTGTAAGGCTCAAGCACTATAAATATGACTAAAATACTTAAATCTTACACCTGTGTGCCTGACAGAGTTGCCCTGGCCAGGACATCTAACCCAGGTGGTATCCTAGTCAGATGCCTGAACCACCTCAACTGGCTCCTTCCCTCCCAAATGACTGAACTCCTCACCCTACCTTTTCCTCTTCGTCTTGTCATCATCATCAAAATAAAAATTATTATTATTATTATTTCGCTCTGTTTCCTCTTTTATTTTTGGTTTTATTTTACCTTGCAAAGCACTTTGAGTGACTGTGGTGTTTGAAATGTGCTATACAAATGAACTTGCCTAAATGTGCCAGAAAATGTACAAATGTTTATAAATAGGGAGAAATGCGCTCTTGTTCTACACCAAGAAAAAAGCTTTAAATACAAAGATGATTCGTTTAGTACGTAGTATATATAGTACATTTTTTTCAATCAAATATTACCCGCGACCCTGAAAAGGATAAGCAGATGGATGGATTACAAAAAGGTTATGGTCCCTGAAAGTTCTCCTGGGATCCCTGCTAAGTCTGGGGACCATATGTTGGGAACCACTGCGTCACAGTCTAAACTGTTTCTTCACTTATTTATACCAATAATTGCAGGCTTTCGATTTCTCACACACAATTATGTGCCTTACTCAAGCAACTTAGCGGCCGGTCTAAAAGAAGCGTCTCCAGTGATCGACATGGAACGCCTCCCGCGCATCCTAGGATGGTCTCGCGAATCATCGGACGACTTCGGCTTTTTCCGGCGTACCTCATTCAGTTAGCTAGCCAAGCTGATTAGCCTGCTACTACAAGCTAATGTTTGTATGATATTTAATGTTATAGCTGAATCTGATTGGATGATACAGTGAGTGCAGAAAAATGGCGGACGTAGCGGGGGAAGAAATTTGTTCCCCGGTCCCTCCGTTACCTCACCCTTCCTCCCGTAACGGCTCGGGCAGCGGTAATGTTACACCGGGCACCGGCGGCAGCTGCCAGACGGCAACCACGGTTACTTCAGGCCCGCGGCTGGT
>VUQK01037354.1:0-19930 GCA_015106715.1 Bujurquina vittata | reverse complement strand
ATTTCACACAGTCTTTTTGTGGTTTTCAAAAAGACCATATTATGCATATGGTTATTCATGTTCAAAGTATTAAAAATTAGGCTCTCCAAACAACATGCAAATGTTGTCTTTTCTGTCACTATTGATCATTGACAGAAAAGACAACATTTGCATGTTGTTTGGAGAGCCTAATTTTTAATACTTTGAACATGAATAACCATATGCATAATATGGTCTTTTTGAAAACCACAAAAAGACTGTGTGAAATCCATTTATGTGGAAGAAGTAAGAAGTGTTAAGGGTTGGATTTTTGTTGGTGAATGTGCTACAAACGAAAAATTCAGGTCTTCTTCTTTTCTTCTTCAGTCCGTAAGCTTGCCCCCAATGAGTTCCCCCACAAACTATATGTACAGAACTATACCTCAGCCATCCCAGGAACCTGCCTCACCCTACGGAAGTGGCTCTTCACCACAGAGGAGGAGATTTTACTCAATGATAACCAGCTCGCTGTCAACTATTTCTTTCACCAGGTGTGCACACACTGTGTATTTATCTTCTCTGTTTGGTGTGCTTAGTGGATTTTGTATTTAATTGCATCCCCTGTTTGACCTCTTTTCAGGCTGTGGATGATGTGAAGAAAGGCTTCGTCAAAGCTGAACAGAAGTCTTATCAGCTACAAAAGCTGGCCGAGCAGAAGAAGATGTCCATGGTCAGTCTTTACAACACACTACTGTTTCAGAGTAACTCGCGCATACAGAGACACTATATTCTCGCCACATCTGAGTGTGTCTTACTGTATGTCAGCCAGTTTTTCCACACCCCTTCAGTCTTATTTCACCGCCTGATATACCACAGTGTAAAAAAAGGAGTCTAACAGTGAGTGGTAGCTTTAACTGGAGTGTCACAGACACAGATTCTTGCCAGGAAAATGTGCTCACTGAAAGTGAGTAAGTGAGTGAGCATCTGTGAATTACCGCCAATTTGAAGAGATTAGAGCTGCTCCAGCAGGTAAATAATCACATCCTGTTTTTAAATCAGTCGGGCTACAGAGAATAACTGCGCACTGCTTTATAGCTGTAAGTGTTTTTCACACTCAAAAAAAAATGCACCCTGCATCTAAATTTCATTCAGCTTCCTCTTTTAATTCAGTTTATGGTAAATATTTATCTCACGTTGTCTCTCTCCTTGTCTTTTTTGTTTTTTCTCAGTACTTGAGCTTGTTGCGAACTTGTGAGGGCTACAACGAGATCACATTCCCCCACTGTTCCTGCGACTCCCGACGTAAAGGCCATGTGATCACAGCCATCAGCATTCACCACTTCAAGCTGCATGCCTGCACAGAGGAGGGGACGCTTGAGGCAAGGCCTGCTCTTTATTGTGTCTGTTTGTGTGTTCGTGTGTGTGTTTCTGCCTTCTTTGTACCCCTTGTGTAACAGGGTGAGTGTACTAAAGCCTTCATGTTGTTCCAGAATCAGGTGATTGCATTTGACTGGGGGGAAATGCAGAGGTGGGACACGGATGAAGAGGGCATGGCCTTCTGCTTTGAATATGCACGAGGAGAGAAGAAGCCACGCTGGGTCAAGATATTTACTCCTTATGTATGGATCACACACCGATCACCGCATACATATTAGGTTTATACGTTAATGATGCTATAAAAGGGTAGATACACATTTTAAAAATCATAACTAGCGGATTGTTTTACACTGCTGATTGGTAGAACTTGACAAATTTCTGTCTTGACTGTACTCCTGTTTACTGAAAAATATTAATAATGTTCAAGAACTTTAAAATAATACTGCTTTATTCAGAAAGAATAGGTCAGCACATTGGTAAATGTGCTCTCTGCAGATAGTTCAGTGAGAAGATTGCCACCACTCCTATAAATAAGAAGCTGACGCAAGCAGCCAATAAGGCTATTATAACAAAGTAGTCCAAAAAATCAGCCGAGTTCACTGAACACATTACATCATAGCAAACTTCACTTTTTTGTGCGCGTGAAACCAAGCAGATATACCTGCTATACAACAAAAAAAGATGTTGGAAAAGGCAGAAGCGTATAATTATTTGAAAATAGTACAAAAATATACCCAATGTTGAAACAGAAATTTTACTGATTCTTGACAAATGCTCATTTTAAATACAAGGCCTTTAAAAAAGTTGGCACAGGTGCTCGTTTGCCGCCGGGTTGCATCACATCTTCTTTTACCAACTCTTTAAGCCTTTGGGAACCAGTTACTGTTGCTTTGACTGTAAAGTGTTTTATCATTAGTCGCTAATGTTTCCAGTATTTATGCTGAGATAAATTAACCAGCTGATGACTATAATTGACTCTAGGATTACAGCCAAGTACAGGCAGATGGTATCAAAGTTCTTATCAAACTTCTCAAAAAGAAAAGAAAAAAAGAGAATAAGCACTCTCCCATTTCTACTATTCTTTTAAAGGAAACTATAGAGTCAGCCTAATCTGTGTTTCTCTTTGTCAATGTTTAGTTTAACTACATGCATGAATGCTTTGAGAGAGTCTTCTGTGAGCTGAAATGGAGGAAGGAGGTACGGCCCATCTTACAGACGAATCTGCTCTAATACAAGCCATTTACTTCTGTCTTTTACTCATGGCTATAATGCATCTGTGCCTTCAGGTGGAAGAGGAGGCTACAGACAAGGACAATAAGAACTGCAGTAAAGATGGTATGTGTGGCAAGGTAAGGCTTTGCCTGCCTCTGTCCAGTCTAATACCAGTGATAGGGTTTTATTTTTTTTTGTTTTGGTGTTTTTCTCTGTTTCTTCTCCTTCTCTGTCTAAGCTTGTGTTTCTGGCCCCTGGTTTGTGTTTCTGTTCCAGAATATTTTCCAGCTGCTGAGGCACAGAAGGGATGGGGGCACCTAGGAAGGGAGATTGTTACCTCTTAACTACACCACCGCCTCAGCTCAGTTTTGGCTCCGACCTTCCCCCACACCCACCAACAACCAGCTAACTACTTGGACATCATTTAAATTCCATCAACTTCAACATGAGAAGCTACTCCTTACATGTAAACCAACAAGCATCTGCTGATGAACATGTGAATGAACAGACACATAAAAAAAAAACACTAAAGACTCATGAACCAGAACTCTTTAATCCAACACATCACCACCATGCATTACTCAGAGCTCTGTCAAAAAGAAATGAGGCATCTGTGGACTCACAGTGATGAATTCATGCAAGCCTTCTTCTTCTTATTGGCAGGGACTTGAAGTGGAATGTGATGTGCAAATGAGGAGGTTTTGAACCTCCTTTGAAGAAGTCCTACTTGAAAAAGAAAGCTGAAAAGATTGGTGGACAAAGAAGTGAAAGTGAAAGTTGTTAGTGCTCATAAAGGGGACCACAATCAAGCATTAATCATTGAGTCAGGGGGCTGTTTGCAGATAGATGCTTAGCTTCTCAGTTTATGGATTAGAGCTGCAGTCCATGCATGTCATTAATACATGCAGGAAACCCCATCAGCTAAGAGAGGAAGGGCGAACCGGAGTCAGACTCTGATGAAGTACAGTAAGTTACAGCAGAACCACATCACTTACATTCATTCCCATTTGTTGGAAGCTGCATTTGCATTCATAAAGTAAAACTATTAACATTTTAATGTGACAAATGAGAGAAGCAATGGAGAAAGGAAAGATTATTTTGTTTTTTTTGCTTTTGGGTGCATATTTCAAACAGAGCAGAAATGTGTCAATCTTTAGACATATGTTGCACTTTATCAGCAGTGTTAACGACCTCCAAATGTGGAAAGCATAAACTAAAAAGACTATAGTCAGCATTATACTGGAATAAGCTCAGACTTGCATACAGGTATTCATTTATCACTCACTACAGTGGGGTTATATACTGTATGAGTGTGAAGAACCATGCATTAAACTCTTAGGTATTTACAGTCTTTAACACTCCATTTAAAACGTTTAAGGCCATCGTGGCGCAGCAGTGTTGTGGAGCTCCATTCAGACATGTGACATTGTGTTTTACCTAGAAGAGGCAGCAGAGGTCCTTGTCCTCCTGCCTGCTCTTGAGCTTGCAGTTATTACTTTTTTTCTGAGAGCGCCCACAGGATTTATAATGGGCCTGTAATTCAAATGGCCTTTCCATGCAGCACTATTTATCTGTGCATCTGGTGCTTTGCCGTTAAATCACTTGTTCACTGCAAATTCAGGTTAAATAGGATGATCTCAGAACAAAAGCAGTGGCTTTATCCTTTAATGGTTTGATCAACTAAAGATTGCATTGCACCGCCAGTGATTAAAAATGGTAAAGATCAACAGTTTAATGCCATCTCTAAACGGGCCCAGTTAAAATTCTAATTAAGAAAATGTAATAAAAATTACGTAATGAACTTGAACCTAATTATGTGATGATGCAATACTGAGCCCAACAAATAAACAAAAATTACAGTTCATTGCATCATTAAAACCTGGTGCTACAACGGCTGAAATTAAACATTTATTGTTGCTTAGTGCGAGGTTGCAGACTTAGTAATCAAACCTAAATGACTTTATTGCACTTTTTATTTTCTTCTTATTTTGAAAGTTTGACAAATATTGCACAGTCATTTGCTTTTGCTAGATGAAAGGAGGCGCGTGTTCAGTTATCATTATAGCAATAGGAACATTATAAAAAAATCAATATGCTGAAAGCTGAGACATTTCCTTAGGTTTAAATTAAAGCTTCTTCTGAGTCAGTAGCAGATTTAAACAGCCACATTATAGAGTTATAGAAACAGAATATGACGCCACTGGATATCATTAGTATTAATTTTAAAATGACTCTAACTAAGTCCTTGTTAATATGTTCACAGAAGCATTTTTGGGTGATAAATAGGCTTCAGCAGACCTTTTCTGGAGGTAAAAAGGAGGTTTAATTGAATGTGTTGAGCCTTGAATTGAGAGATTGAATGCGCAGTCCTAAAGGCTGAACACATTTCCCCAGGATTCGTGTCTGCTTACTGAACCGTGTCTGACACAGTCGATTGTCTGACTTTGCTTGATCTGCCCACCTTCAAGTGTGGGCTTACCCACCCCACCTCCTCCACACACGTGCGCACACTTTCTCATTCTGACTGAAGTTAAATGTCACGTACATTATTATTTATTTCAGTTAGATATGCTTTTAAATTCAACTGATAAGTGTCGCACTAATAAGAGGATGGAGAATGACAACCTGCAAAGCCTTTGACATGTTGAAATGTAAAATTCAAGCAAGTGTTTGGTTACATCGCTTACTGTAATAAATTGTAACATATTCTTTTAAATAAACCGATTTATTGATGCAGAGTTAGTTCTTGTTTATTTGCACCTAATGTTGCATGTTTGGAGCCGAGTCAAGGAGTGTAAGAATCACAAGGTTACAAACAATCTCCTCAGTGAGCAGAGCAAGCTTTATCCTATATAGTTGATTTTACACTCATACCCATCTTTATTCCCTCTTCCTTTCTTCTCTCCTCATTGCCTTCCTCTTCTTTCCCCAATTCCAGCATCTTTTAATGAGATCTGGGAGACAATTACCCAATAGGCTGTGAAGTAGCCGTTACATATCGACCTACACTGAGTGTCTGCGCCCAGTAATTAATAGTTATTGACTGTTGGTGGTGAGGGATATTATCTTGGAATGGGTGAATTTTGAAAGATAACATCTTGGGGCTGAAAATCTGTCCCCATGGAAGTATTCAGAACTGATAGCTGATTAGTTTCTGAGGAAGACCCTTGAAAAAATAATTAAGTGCCATTCTAAGAGTAGTTCCACTGCTGATGAGAGCATAAACTAATTTCCGGATTCTGTGCATTTATTGCAAGTGAAATTAGCCATCTATTTGATATTAAAAAAAATTTAAAAGACCCAAGTGTTTCCCTCTCAATCTTTCTTCCAAGCAATTGCATCTCCCTGCCTGCATCACACCACAAACTTGTTGAGAAGCTACTTTTGATCGCTTGAAAATGCTTCTTGCACAGTTGGAGCAGAGCCAAGTGCTATCCTCTGTTACAGAGAGAGGTTTTAGCACCCTCCAGCATGAAATATTACAGGCTGTCCTAAAATGAAAAGGCAAGCTGTTTTTGAAGGTTTGCTCACCTTTTCTAGATTATTCACCAGCAGGTCTGAAAAATGTACTTTTAAGGGGAAAGCATTCTACAAGTGGAAGACCCCACTCACAACCCCGATATAACTCATGCACATAATATGGAAGGAAGAAAGAGCTTTATTTGTCACATACATGCAGTGACACAGCGCAGCGTGGAGTGGGGGGGCAGCTGGACGGTACCTAGGAGGCAACCTGGGGGGTAAGGGCCTTGCTCAGGGGCCCACAGTAATGCTAGCCCAAGGATTTGAACCATCGTCCTCTCAGTGATGAACCCTCTTTATCTCCTCTAGGCCTCACGCATTATTGTCGCCAGTCTTTGATGACTGGCAACACATACATACAGAGACAGTTATACATGTGAGGTAGTTAATTATCTTTGGTTAATTTTATTATTATTTAATTTTTATTATTATTTAAATTATTAATATATTTAATAATTTAAATAATAGTCAACAATAATTTCAGTAAACTAAATGACATCCTGAAATACACACACACACACTCACTGGCCACTTCATTAGGTGCACTTCTTCAACTGCTCGTTAATGTTACTATCAGACACACACATGGCAGAAACTGATTTATTCAGTGCATTTAGGCATGTAGACACTGTCAAGATGAGCTGCACAGTCATCTCTAGGGTTTCCAGAGAATGGTCCAGAAAAGAAAAACATTCAGTGAAAATGCCTTGCTGTTGCCAGAGGTCAGATGCAGATGAGAATGGTCAGATAACTTTGAGCTGATAAGAAGGCAACAGCAACTCAGATAACTACTTGTTACAACCAATGTATTGTATGCAGAAGAGTATCTCTGAATGCACAACTGAAGCAGAACAACATGGGCTTCACCAGCAGAAGACCACAGCAGGTGCCACTCCTGTCAACTAAAAACTGTGGCTACAATTTGTCTGGGCTCACCGAAATTGGACAACAGAAGATTGGAAAAACATCACCTGGTCTGATGAGTCTCAATTTCTGCTCCAATATTTGGATGGTAGGGTCAAAATTTGGAGTAAGAGCGTGAAAGCATGGATCCCTCATGCCTTGTATCAACAGTTCAGGCTGGTTGTGGTGGTGTGATGATGTGAGGGATATTTTCTTTGCACACTCTGGGCCCCTTAATGCCAACTAATTGTTTAAACACCACCTGCCTATTGTTGCTGACTGTGTCCATTCTTTTGAGACCACTCATCTTCTCATGGCTGCTTCTAGCAGGATAATGGACCATGTCACAAAGCTCAAATCATCTCAAGCTGGTTTCTTGAACATGACAATGACTCTGTACTCAAATGGCCTCCACAGTCTGCAGATCTCAGTCCAGTGGAGCACCATTGAGATGTGGTGTAACAACAAAAATCTTTATCAAAGTAACTTTGATATGCTATCATGTCAATATGGGCCAATGACAAATGTTTCCAGCACCTTGCTGAAACTATGGAATGGATAGTTTTGAAAGTAAAAGAGGTCCAACCATTGTCTCAGTTGGTTCAGTGTGTGTGTGTGTGCGTGTGTGTGTGTGTGTGTGTGCGTGTGTGTGTGTTTGTATCATTTACATATTCTTCAGTTTCCTCCCACATTCGAAATACATCCAAGTAAGAAGGAGTGATCTTCTGTGGAAAACCTATTATGGGCTGGCAACCTGACAGGGCTGTTCCCGTTCCTGCTTATCATGCTGATTGAGGAAAAAGCTGATTGGCAAGTGGGTAAACGATAAAAATAAGTTTTTGCTTATTTCATTTCATTGGACCCATCCCATTTTAATCAATTAAACCTTATTACATTTTTTAAAAAGTTATTTTAGCTATTACCCCCTCCTTTTCGATTCACTCCCTGCCTCATTTTTCCTAAATAAGCAAAAAAAAATTCTGAACTGACAGCACTGCACAAGCAACAGTAAATGAACAGATTGTGTGGATGAGATCTAAAGCAACAAAAAGAGACAGCTTCAGGACTATGCGTGGTTACTGCATTAGGTCTGCAGCAGAGTCCTTACTTTACCACTCGATGTGTGCGTGGGTTTGTTTGCACTGCTCTTCGTATCTGTGGATGTGTGTGCAGGTGCGCGCAACAGCTGCAGCCACGGATTGCAGTGGCCCCTTGATAGACATGACGTGTCTTCTGCATCCCGCTGCATCGTGTTCCTCTGTTTGTGTGACTCAGTGTGCATCTACTCCCAATAAATAGCTCTGCAGGAGCTGTCGACACAAAGCAGGTGGAGGAAAGAGCCAGTGGAGGAGGAGAGTATCTCAGATTTATTACCTGCACTATATTGCATCTCTCAGAAACCCCACCAGCCCCACCAGTCGTACAGACAAAAGGAGTTCAGTAGGCCATTGAAATGCACAGTGATTTCTCCTGTAGTGAACTATCCTACAGCACATAGAGGACTTACAATGAAAAAGCTTAAATTAATAGCCTCGGGGCGAAGGGCATGAGTCCAGCTATGCCAAGACACCAATTCGCCAAATTCAATCATCGTAATGTCTTTGCATTATTTCACAGTCAATCATTTTAAAGGGGAATTTTTTGCCAAGATCATCACATAAATCCTGGTAAGGACATCCTCTTCCAGTTCTGAATAAACTTCAGGTCACCCCTAAACGCTCAACATAGTACGGTTCAGCAGCAGCATACTAAAGGAGGTAAAGGAGGAGGGGGGATTTGCCCCCTCCCCACCCCATTCTTCCTTCCCCTCTCTCATTAACGAGCAATCAGTGAAAAACTTTATTGGTCTCTGTCTGCTTTCTCAGCACATTTTTTGCACCCTCCTCTGTTTCTCTCAACCAAGTCATGAAACCACCTTGTTCTATTCCTTGTCTCTTTCACTCTGCATCCTTTCTGTCGGCCTCTCTCTGCAAAGCCCCCCCTTCCTGCAAAGCCTTCTCTTTCTTTCTTTTGCCCTTTTTATTGCTGTGCTTCATTACCTCTATCTTTCCTTTCTTCTTTGCCTATTCTCCTTCTCCTTCACTCCCCCCCGTCCTCTCTTCCTGTGTCGCTTTTAAAACTTTGACTGGGAGGAGATGAACCAGAGAAAAGACTGAAAATGTGATGCATGCGCAGCGAATACAAAAGACAGAATTGTTTATTTTTGCAGACTATTTACAGCTCAGACTATAACAGCCGTGGTGTTCAAGTGTCCAACACTTGAGACAAATTTATGTCATGATTCACATTCAGAATCACAGTCACGGGGATTGCATTTTTCTGCACACACAACAGTGTGAGTGTGACAATAGATGAGCGAGAGTATGTGTGTGTGATTAAATGAAAGACATGGGAATGTTACAAGACCAGTGACTTTTGCTGGCTTTCACAAGCTTTAATTTAAACCTTATTAACACCAGAGAAGATGAACTACATTATTATAAGTAATGAACAAGGTGTGATTTTTTAAAATATATTTATTTTAAATGTGGTAGACTTCTATGGATAATCAAAAAGCATCCTTCTCAACCCCAAACTGAGGGCACGTTTCAAACATCAACGCAGTGTTCAGTTTGAAAATATAAATAATAAACAACAGACAGAAAATGTTCCCTTGGCAGTACGCTAGATATTTTCTTTAGCACTTCAGTAACATCTGAAGCAAGTGCAATTTTTAAAGGAAATACAGTTCATCCTCAGTGCCTCATATCCATCAATTTCTTTTTCAGTTATAGACATCCTACTAAAAGAAAACCTTGACAGAAAATAAATTAAATTGAAGCCCGTACACCACAGAGAAAATGGTAACAAAATATGTGAGCTGCAGATTTAAGAAAGAGTTTAAGAGAGAGTTTTAAACTGATACTCATTACACAAAGCTGGACTGTAACCCTGAACTTTTAAACTCTTACATAAATTCTGCTTTATATCCAAAAGCTCTGTGTTAGGTTTCTCTTGACTGGGCCCATTCTGGTTGTTTCTCATGACAATAATAATTATATTTTACAAATTTTTCAAAGTCAGGCTGTAGGGCAACTTTCTTTATTGTTAAAATGATGAAACAAAGCACTGTAACAATGCTGTGAGTATGATCAGGTTTACAGTATTCAGGACAAAGGACCAAAACAACATGTCATAGTCCACTCTGGACTGCAAAACATGAAATACTTGCTGTTTATTTCCGATCGGCCTCGACAGCAATTGTTCTTCCAGCACATCTGTATCTGTATCATCTCTCAACTCCTCCTTACTCTGTCAAATCCCTTTTGGCTCTCAGAGGAAGTCTTTTGAGAGTGCTATTCCAAAGTTGGGTGCAGCCATAAGGATAGCAATGGTACAGATGATGTTGAAAACACTGAATCCAACCAGGCACAGCCGATCGATGACAGCTGCAGCAAATTGCCACTGCTCTGCCAAACTCAGCTGACGGTCTTGTTCACGAACACGTTCAACTAAGAACTGCACCTCTGCCAGAAGAGCCTGCAGCTGGTTGTCCACTGCCACAGATCGAATCATCCCACTGTGGGCATGCATCACAGTTGATCTCCCAGACCCACCCTCTAAACCGCAGGCCCCAGAAGCTGTGGTTGATTGGTCAGGGTCCAGGCACGCTGGAAGTTCCTGTGGGGGGTTCACGAACTTAGAAGATTGGTGGTTGTGATGAATTGGTGCATTTCCAACTGGTCCCCCTACTACTGCTGCTCCCTCTCCTTCTCCTGGTCCACTGTTACCCCTGCCATGACTGGTGGCTCTGCTTCTCTGGACTGGTTCCAGCTCTGCTGTTGTCTGGAAGGTTTGGAATCCCATGTAAGGCAAATGACCATTAGGCTGGGGCTGGGGGTTAGGGCTGGGCTCTCTGTTTATGGGATTAGGGAGGATAACAGCCTGCGAGTTTGGCCTGTGAGGCAGTGGGTGTGGCAAAGGGAGGTTGAGCTGTGCAAGGCTGGCTTGCAGGGAGTTCAGGCTTTGTGGGAGGATGGAGGGCACTGGAGTGGGGATGGTGGTGGTAGTAGTGGTTGTGGTTGGAGAGGACAGGCTCTTGCTTTGAGAGTCTGCTTGACTGTTGGAAAGAGTAGGCCCCACTCCCTCGCCTGGACGCTTCATCCGCAGAAACCAGGGAACCCACTGCAGCAAAACTAAATTCACCTAAAAGTCAAGGACACAAATAAAAATTGGAGAATGCAAGGACATGGATTCACATTTTGACACATAAGCATGCTTCAGATATGTATTGTAAAATTATTATATCTCACTCACTGCTGGAAACTTACCCAGCGTGGCATGTGACCACTATCAGGGTTATGGTGATGGAACTGGAGGACAATGACTGTGGCTACCACTGACATCCCAACTATCACCATAGTGCTGGCAAAATACTGACCTGAAACACACACAAGGCTGTGCTAACAATCTGTTTGCTATGACCAGTGGTAGTAGCCCCAAAACCACCAACAGTGACATACAGATGCACATGCAATTGAGAGAAAAAAAACTGACCTATCAGTGGTACAGAGTCTGAAGTGGCAGGCATAATCTCTGCAACCATCAGCATGAAGACAGTCAGAGAAAGCAGAACTGTGATGCCTGGAGGCACACACAAGACACCGGGGAGTCGTGGGTTGCAAAGAAAAAACAAAAAATATATTGAACCCTTAAGAAAAGACAGTACACGAGTACACTAAGTAGAACAGTATATTTGGTATGCTGCACTTGACTTCTCGCCATAATCATCTGTCTTACTGACAGTCCCAGGAAAACCTATTCGATTTTAGCGTTTTTCATCTTCCCTCTCGCCTTTTCTGTCTTTGTCTCTCCTTCCTTCCATGTCATCCCCCATGACACTGTGCAAAGGATCTGACTTAAGGTTTTCCAATAATGTTAACAGAGGAAGATTATGGGAGAAAGGCTGGTGTGAAATAATCTATTGTTTTCTCAGGAAGGGTGAGGAATAACATGCAGCGAGAGAATATATTTTATCTTTGAAGCAGATGCACCATTTGTTTTTCATTATGTCTCGTGCATATTGTCACACCACGCCTTGTCCCTGCTCCCGTGCTCTAGGATTATTCCTCACCCAGGCTTATTTTCTCCCCAGAGTTGGCAGGCAGCAGGAAGACTAGCAGGGTCATGGAGGAGAGGAGCACACAGGGGATGAGGAGGTTGAGAGCGTAGAACAGGGTTCGTCTTCGTAATGTCACCACAAAAGTAACGTCGGGGTACGGCTCTGCACAGCAGTCATAGAAAACCTCATTGCGATCTCCTGGGACCTCTGACAAAATGAGGAAACAGAGAGATACGGAAAGTGTGTGAGCGGTAAGAAAGCAGGGAAGCAAACAATAAGGAATATCATAAAATCAATACAGCTAATGAAATGTATTTTGATGTATCCACTGAATATTTTTGACTGTGTGTGTGGGGGAAAAGCTGCATGTGTGTACAGTACTGTGAAAAAGTCTTGAGTTACCCCTTATTTCTTTATTTTTTTGCTTCCAAGGAGCAAAAACACACACACACACACACACATTTTTAGTTCAGTCCTTGTATATTTTCAGAGGAATACCTTTTTGTGTGTTTGTTAAGTCACACAATGCTGACCAATGAATCATTCAAGCATAAAAAGACACGTAATACTAGGGATGAACCACTGTTGTGTCTATACATAAAGACAATGTAACAAAGTGCCACCCGATTTTGATCAACCATGCAATACCATCTGGAAAGTGTGACGGATAACAATTTAATTTTTCATCTTGACAATGATTCCAAACACACAGCCAATGCAGTAAAAGCATACCTCAATAGAAAAACACACATGAAACACTTTCAGTCATTGATTGGCCTCCCTGGAGCCCAGACCTCAACATTATTGAAGCAATGTGGGATCATCATGCAGAAAACAGAACAAAATGCAGCCAACATCCAAAGAAGAGCTTTGATTGTTGTTCAAGAAGCCTGGAGAACTATTGCTGAAGGATATTTAAAGAAATTAGAAGAAAGCTGCCCAAGAGAGTTCAGGCTGTGTTGAAGAATAAAGGAGTTTGTACCAAATATTGACTTTGAAACTTGTTAGAATTGTACAAATTCTTTTTTTGCTTTTTGCTGTATACTGTATCCTTATGTCTATTTGCACAAATTTCAATAATCACTGAACATATTTTCCGTTTTCCTAGGGAAAAAAATTTAAATGAAGGGTGATACAAGAAGTTTGCACGGTACACAGTAGAAATCAAGGACTGCTCCCTCAAAGATTATAATTCTGTGTTATATGGAATTCATGCAGTATATGTATAAAAACAGAAACGCATCATAGGAAAAAGCATTAGTGCTCTTCAGATTCTATGGTTACAATCCCATGGCAACAAACCAGATATGTAAATTTATAGTGCTAAAAAAAAAAAGAATACTTGAATACTTGAAAACACATCTAATCTAAATGTGGGAAAAAGTCATCATGGAGATCTACTGGGGTGGGTAATATGTTAGGAATGAAAGGATTCCACATTGTACACTGAAAATCAAAATCATCAACCGACAGAGGGCTGCATTCAAAGACATCCCAAAAAACAAAATGAAAAAGAGTCTATTTTGTCCATTTTGCTGAAAGTTCATTGGAGCAACTCAAAATGGTGCATGTGTGACCCAAGAGCCTTTCATATCTTTCACATGCCCTCAGGGTGAACCTCTGTGAAAAGCACAGTGTGCCAGTGATGGACCTGCCAATTCTGGGATTCTATGGCAAATGCCAATCGGGCTCTACATGCCAGGCTGTGAGCACAGAGCGATTAGAGGCTTTAGGTCACCCTCATAAAGTCTGTTGAGACATGAGACATTCACACCAGTGGCCTGCTGGAGTTCATTTTGTAGCTCTGGCAGCGCTCATCCCGTTCCTCCTTACACAAAGGAGCAGATCCCAGTCCTGCTGATGGGTTAAAGACCTTCTATGACCCTGTCCAGCTCTCCTAGAGTAACTGTCTGTCTCCTGGAATCTCCTCCACGCTCTTCAGACTGTGATGGGAGACACAGCAAACCTTCTGGCAATGGGTATGTATTGATGTGCCATCATAGAGGCGTTGGGCTACCTGTGTAACCTCTGTATTGCTTCATGCTACCAGTAGTGACCCTGACCATAACCAAATGCAAAACTAGTTCAAAAACAGTCAGAAAAGATGAGGAGGGGAAAAAACGTCAGTGGCCTCCACCTGTAAAACCATTCTGTTTTGGTTGTTGTCTCATTGTTGCCCGTCTAGTACAACTGTTGTTAATTTCATCAACAATGAAGAATTCAAAAACTGATGAAAAACCCCCTCTGTTATTTAACTGGCCAGATCAATATCCTAAAGTTTAATTAACTTGATCATATACTCATTATAAAGTGTTCCTTTGATATTTAAAGCAATGTACATGATATACATTAGTAATTTAGGTCTTTACAGATGCGGTACTGCATGGTGTTAATGTGAACACAGTTACTAAGCAACATGGTCTATCATCCAGGTTTTTGACAGCTGATCCTACCCAGTAGGTCCCACTCTCCATTGGGCATGTATCCTGATACATCTGCCTCCTTCATCTGGATGTCCAGCAGCCAGCCATCAAATGTCCATGAGCCAAACTTCAGCTCACAGCGCTGGATGTCAAATGGAAACCATCTCACATCGACATTACATGTGCTGACGAATATTCCTTGAAATGCATAAATAACAGGGAAAAGCAAGTCAATACTGGATAATAAAAGGAATGTTGCTTGGTGGGGTAACCATGTGGAAATAAGGGAAGATGAAAATATTTGATTGCAGTAAACATTTTTTTCAATTAAAATGCTGCAGCACGAGTTATAGTGCATTTATGCATAATGATTAATGCCTGTTTGGCTTAAAGGAAAATTCTCTGATAAAACGTACCTGGAGGCAAATACTCACAGAAGCCACTGGAGTTGACCTTCACATTGGTCTTAAAGGTCGCATCAAACTTATCATGAGCGCTGAAGAACAATAAAACCGTGGCAGGTCAGCAGATAAACAGCAGCACTGGTTGCACACACATATATTTGTATGTCACACACCTGTTGTACAGCAATATGTCAGGTGTCCAGACCTGGTCGGGGGTAAAACGAAGGTTCTTAACTCCAGGATACTCTGATTGGTTCCACTGAAGGTAGTAGTCATACCACTGCTGGGAGACACAATCACAACTGCATGAACAGAAAATGCTAAAAACGCTGTAAACAAATAAATACATGAGGAAGACGCACACACTGGCATTATGATTTCCATATTGTAGTTTTACTGAGGTTTGTTTTTCCTATGAACGAGCAACTTATCCTTTACTGTATGTCTCTCTCTTCTTTTACAGTTACACTTCTGAAAATTTCATCCCCGTGGAAAGGATTTGTGTGTGTGTGTGGAGGGGGTTATTCCTTATCTAAGCAGAAGATGGTAAAGTCCTCTGAGGCAAAATTGTGATTTAGGTTATAAAAATAAAGCTGACGTGAGATAAACAGCTTAGTCGTTTGGCCCAGATTTGTCCAATTCTCAAGATACTCATAATAAGGTCATGCTTGGGGCTGAAGGAAGAGCACGTTCCCCTGCTGAGGCGCATATGCACTGAAACCCAGCCCATCTGTGATGATACTGTTCATCTGCAATGGGCTTGGGCCGACACAGATCAATACTACATCAGTGTTGTCCATTATACTCACCATCTGCAGCCAAGCATTTGTGGTGAGCAGCTGGTTCTTTTCATCCTTGCATGGCAGAAAGCAAATGAGAGAATAAATGATTTTGTGATTTAAAGGACAAGTTCACATGTTTCAAAAATGTCTGAAAACAATACACTGACTTTATATTTAAGTAATTGCCCGTTGTTGTAACTGTGCCCTCTTTCTTATGCAGTTCTAATGCATGTGATAGAAAACAAAATCCACACTCCCCTTTAAGGGTAAAATTTTTCTTTGTAGATATTTAATACAGGACAAAAAAAATCATGTGGATATCTACTAAAGTAGAGAATTTCATATTATGCAAGTAATTCGTAAGTTTCCTCTTTCTGTGACCGTCCCTATACTACCGTTAATCTTGAACGTGCTATAAGGAGAAACAGAATAAAAATGTGTGAAATAAAATTTGCTTAAATGAAAGTCTGGGGATTTGTGCCTCAATCTCAAAAGAAATGGAACTTTTGATGATAAAATGAAGAAAGAAAAATCACATTAAAAGACAGTCTTGAAGAAAATCTGAGCATGAATCTGACTGTATTTCTAATTAGATTGGAATGCACGAATGTATAATTGGGACTATGGCGCATTCGTGCGACACGTACCACATCCATGACCTGCATTAGAGTAAAAGAGAACTGAACAGTGAGAGCGTGGGAGTCATTGGCCACCGGTCTCTCCATGGGATTGTAGTCCCGCAGCAGCTCTTTGAGCAGAAAGCGTTGGTAAGGACCCTGCACTGATACTGAACATGGGAGGGGAGGGGGTTTAAATGAGGGGAGAAGGGCAGAGAGAAAATGGGGAGGAATCAATTCAGACAGAAGAGCATAAGGTAAAAGTGACAGACAAAAACGAAAACTGTGTCAAAGAAGGCTTTGACACAGCAAGCACTTTAGAAAAACGGTGGGATTACAATGATAGAGTTTGGCAAGGAGTGCCATAGAAATTATATAGGTGGATAGAAGTGAAGAAGAAGAGGCACACTAAAAGCGGGGCCGATGACAAGCATCAATGCAGGGGAAATGGAGCACAAAGCTATATGAGAGAGGATGTAAGAAGATAACATAGGAGACAAAGAGAAAAGGGTGGGAGAGCAGAGAGAAAAACCCTTCTTTTCCTAATCACTTACGTTGCTGATTGATCACCAGCATACTGTCAGAGTCTTTCTGCTGTTGTAAAAATGTCAGTTTTATTCCATGCGGAAAATACTGAGGCCATTAAACACTGAGACACCCAGGACAGACACACACAGCACTCACAGCGATGAGAGAAGGCAACTTTGTTCACCCTATAACTCCGCCGACGGCTTCGATTCCTTCTCCACAGGCCAGTGCCTTTGATTTGGATCATTGGTGAATGCAGGAGGTCTATTGAGTAAGTTATAAACAACTACTTTCTGCTTAAAATGGTCTCATGCTGCCTTGTCTGCTGGCCAACATTTCAAAGCACATAGATTAAAAGTGCTACAGTAAATGGTGTAGATTAATGCACTCTCTGCACGGTGACTAATATTCACTAACTAGACAATAATTAATATCAGTGTATGCCATCAGTCAGATTAATAGTCCATTAGAGTTCATTGTGCATTCATACATATTATCTATCTGTCAGCATCCACAAAATGTAAACCTCAGCTACTGGATCTGCAGTGGAGATGATCACACGTCGTGGTGTTGCTGGCTCATCATAAAAATAAACCTATTTCTCTGTATGGCTGTACACAAGTGGGCATGTTCTTTGCCTAAGTGAGCTGCTTTGTCCCCAGTTACTACGATCGGCACTGCTATCCTTACATGCAACAGCATATACAGAAAAGGAAACACACACTTGTTCGAGCACAGTCTCGCTCAAAGCGCAGTGAAAGTCACTCACCCTGGAGCAGAGTCGCAAGTATCACCATCCACAGAGCCCCAGCTTGCCTCATTCTGCATTCCTCAGTATCGGCAGAGAAAGAGTGGCAGAATGAGAAATAGAGAAAGAAGATGAAATAAGTAAAGTGAGGAAAAAATGGGGATCTGAAGAGAAAGAGAGGTTGCAGAAAAGAAGTGGAGAGAGCTTAATATCAGCAGCGGCAGAACAGGGAAAGGAGGAGAAGGGGAGAGGAAGAGAGAGACTGAGAGACAGAGTGGGTGAGAAATGCAGTGAAATGACTAGTCCTCTAAAGAGGGAGAAAGCTGTTTGTTAGAGTCAGTCAGATTCAGAGAGATGGGTATACCCTGGCCTGTGCCCAAACTCATCATCCACACCTCCCTGCTCACTATTTCCTGCAGACTTTGCGATATGCAGTTATCTGTGACTACCTGTCAGTCATCCTCAATCACTTTATGATGGACTCATTCACAGTTTTTCTGGGTTGGTGGACACCAAGAGCAGCTTTATATGTTGAGGGGCTGTAATATGTACAGCCATAATGGGGGTTTTAGTAGCTATAATCCAGTTGTCTATAACAGCTACTAAATCAGTTGAAATCAAATGAACCGTTTGTTAAATATAATTTTGCACTTTGTTATTTACACCAAGAAACAATATTTTAAAGCTATCTTGCTTTTGAACCAGTCAGATTTGACACTAGAGTATTCACAGAGTAGTGGTGACACCCAATGGCTGTGTCAGTAAAATGCATGTTTCTATTCATGAAAAGTGCTGTGAAAAAGTAGTTTTCCCTTTCCTGACATCTTAGTTTTTGGGATATTTGCTTTCCAGATTGCTTTCCAGTCGATGCATTTTTACTGACATTTCTCAAAAATGCACGCAGCACACTCACGTTTGTGTTCAAGCAACACACAAAATGCCTTTTCAATTCCAGTGAACGGCATTCTCCAACCTTGAAAAAAAAAAACATTAAAAAGTGAACTTGTTTATTTTTTTTACTCATTTTGTTAAAAATTGAGATCGTTTGAGTGAGAACTGGCTATTGTGAGTATTTTAACTGAAAACAGAGAAAGACAATGAATTATCAATAGTAATTTTTTTGACAACTGACTACCAAATTCCATTGCAATACATGAAAAATCCCTTTTTCACACAGGGCCATGATGGTTTGGATTTTTTTTCACCTTTACTAATAAACACCTTCATTTACATTTTGCATTTTGTGTTTACTTGTGTTGTCCTTGACTATTGTTTAAATTGGTTTGATGTTCCGAAACACTTAAGTGTGACAAACATGCAAAAAACCAGGAAATGAGGAAGGGGGCAAACACTTTTTCACACCACTGTATGCAGGAACCATCTATGCACTCTCCTGTGTTCTGTTCTCTAATATAATCTTTAGAAAGAGCCTTTCCTGTCACCAAGTGATTCAATTTTCAGTCTGATTTTATTTTCTGTTTATTTGCTTCCACTTGATAATATTTTACAAACTCACAAATTGCTACTGGCTCAGTGATGTTAACTGTTGGAAACTTTTCTGCAAAATTAAAATTCCTATTATTCAATCCCACAATCTCATCTGCATAAAAATTGCTGAGAGTTTTCTTGACCCTTTGTCTGTTGCCAAAAACCTACAGGTATTTACTTCAATTAGGGCCCCTATCTTTGACAATCACAGTAAAAGGACTGGACATTTGTAACTCCCTCCTCTCTGGCATTAACAGGAAGTTTCTGAATTCAGCAGGTCAGCTTCTGACTGATTTTAGCAGACAGCATCACATTACCCCTATCATGGCTTCTCTCCACTGGCTTTAATAACATTTTACAAGATTTGTCTGAGTCTGGCCCCACTGTAGATCTAAGGATCTTTTTTTTTATTTATTTTAAATAGCCTGTCATGTCTGGCAGTTTTGAATTCAGAAGGATAATCTGAATGCACTCTTGGACCAAACATATTTACTTTACAAGAAGAGCTCTATAAGTTGTCTATAGGCTGTTCCTGTTAGTTTTTTAATTTAATTTTATTTATTTTTGCCAGTTCTGACAGGCGGGAAAGGAAGGAGAGAAAGAGAAATAGAAGAGAAAAGAAGGAGGAAAAAAAAACAGAACAGGAAAGATTTATCTGCATACATACACATTCACATTATATAAACATATATATACAGATATACATACATACACACACACACACACACACACACACACACACACATATATATATATACACACATACACACACACACACACACACACACACACAAAGTCATGCTGTGTGCATGCACAAAAACCCATGCATAGCCATAGACACCAACTCATCCATTTACACACATACAC
>VUQK01037342.1:0-11200 GCA_015106715.1 Bujurquina vittata | reverse complement strand
GCCATTTTTCATAATTACAGCCGGATATGATTTTCATACAGCCTCCTGGTTGACATTTCTGAACACATACACACACACACACACACACACACCTACACACACGTACACACCTACACAGCCATTAGGGACTGAGGACAGAACCTGAGAGAAAATGAACACCATTAATAAAATCATATAAGGAAAAGAACAGCAGCAAACTTTCATATTTGATGAGTGTAACCCACTTTTTTTTTTTTGGCCTTTTACTTGGAAATCTTTTGAATTATATTTAGTATGTACAGCACCACTCTGATGTTTGGACATAGTTACTTGTTGTACTACTCTTCTCTATTTTGACTATTTTTTAAAACATCAAGATGACGAGACATCAGAACTGTATAACGTAGAGTATCAGTGAAAAGTGTGGACACGGCAACTCATTCAGTGCTTTTATTTATTTTATTTTATTTTTTAAATTTTTCCCCACATTTTAAATTTATACTGAAGTCATCCAGACTATGAAGGAACACATAAGGAATCATGTCGTAAACTTAAAAGTGTTAAACAAACCAAAATATGTTTCAGACGGTAGATTCTTCAAAGTCGGCACCTTTTGCTTTGATCACAGCTTTGCACACTTTGGCATTCTCTCAGCTTCATGAGGTAATCACCTGAAATAGTTTTCCAGCAGTCTTGAAGGAGTTCCCTGAGGTGCTGAGCACTTGTTGCCTGCTTTGCCTTCACTCTGAGGTCCAACTCATCCCAAACCACGTCAGTTGGGTTTAAATCAGGTGATTGTGGAGGCCAGGTCATCTGACGCAACACTCCATCACCCTCTTTCTTGGTCAAATAACCCTTACATAGCCTGGAGGTGTGTTTGGGGTCATTGTCGTTTTGAAAAACAAATGATGGTCCCACTGAGAACAAACCAGATGGGATGGCATGTCTCAGATTTTGCATAAATTGCCAACAGTGGCACCAGTAATGTACCTCCATACTGTACATCACACTTCCTCCTCCTTACTTCATGGTGGCAACTACACATGTAGGAGCCATCTGCTCACCTTTTTGTGTCTTACAAAGACATGGTGTTTGGAACTAAGAATCTCAAATTTGGACTTATCAGATCAAAGGACAGATTTCCACCCGTCTAATGTCCATTCCTTGTGTTCCTTGGCTCAATCCGTTCTCTTCCTCTTGTTGTTCTTCCTTAGAAGTGGCTTCTTTGTAGCAATTCAACCATAAAGTCCAGATTCAAAAAGTGTGTGTTACTTGAACTCTGTGAACCATTTACTTGGGCTCTTATCTGGGATGCTGTTAACTTGCTCTTTCTGAGGCTGGTCACTCTGATGAACTTATCCCGTGCAGCAGAGGTAACTCTTGGTCTTCCTTTCCTGGGGTGGTCCTGATGAGAGCCAGTTTCGTCATAACATTTGATGTGCGTCATAACATTTGAAACATTTCTAAGTTCTTGAAATTTTTCGGATTGACTGACCTTAATTTCTTAAAGTAATGATGGACTGTCATTTTTCTTTACTTAGTTGAGTAGTTCTTGCCATAATATGGATTAGAACATTACTCAAATAGGGCTACTCACTGTATACCAACTATACCTCTACACAACACAACTGAAGGTCTCAAACATATCAGGAAGGCAAGAAATTCAAGAAATTAACTCCAGACAAACCACAGCTGTTAACTGAAAGCCATTCGAGATGAATACCTCTGAAAGCTGACTGAGAAAATGCCAAAATGTGCTAAGCTGTCATCCAAGTAAAAGGTGCCTACTTTGAAGAATCAAAAATACGAAACAGATTCTGGTTTGTTCAAAACTTTCTTTTTTACTTAATAATTCCATATGTATTTCTTCATAGTTTGGATGACTTTACTATAAATCTACCATGCAGCCAATTTAAAAAAAAAAAAAGAAAAACCACTGAATTAGAAGCCGTATCCAAACTTTTGACCGGTGCTGTATATTAGATTTCTCTAAGCAGCCACTATTTGTGTCAGTCGCATATTTGCACAGCAGTGTCTTCACGAGGTCGTCACCTGGAATGCTTTTTATTCATTGAAACAATCAGCTGTGTTGTGCCGAGGCAGGGAAAATACAGCAAAGATCCCCGTATGACTACTGCAGTAATTTGTAGAAAAGATAACTTAGATGAGTATAGAGAAACATCATTACTTCAAGACATGGAGATGAGTCAGTCCTTTGAACTTTGAAAGTTTCTTCAAGAGCAGTCATAAAAATCATCAGATGAGGCTATGAAACTGACTCTTGTGAGTTTTTCCCTCAAGAAAGAAGAGACCAAGAGTTACCTCTACTGCAGGGGATGAATTCATTAGCGTTACCGGCCTTGGAAAACAACTATTCATTCTAAATCAGTGCTTCCCTGAGTTCAAGCAGCAGACACGTCTCAATGTCAACAGTTGGGAACAGATGCAACAAAAACAATACCAATAAGAAGGCGAAAACTACTTGTGGCAAGAAATATAAAAGTAAGTAGGTAAACGTTGTCTATAATGCACCTTTCACAGACACGGTCACAAAGCGCCCCACACCAAAAGAAAAAACAAATACAAAACGAAGACCGCAAGGTCAGACACACAATTACTCTAATGCCTGTCTGAATAGGAATGACTATAGATGTTTTTAAAAAGCTACCTCTGAATCGATGAATCAGCTGCCATCTTGTCTCATTCAGAGTGATTCCCACCTGTAATATGAACATGTTACTGGTAGGAGTCTGTACTTCAGTCTGACAAGTCTAAATTTGACTTTTTTGGTTCCAAATGCAGAGGAGGTGAACAGATGGTATCTGCATGTGTGGAGAAGCATGGAGGAGGATGTGTAATGGTGTGTGTGTGTGTGTGTGTGTTTGTGAGCGTGTGTGCATGTGTGTGTGTGCGTGCGTGCGTGTGTGTGCGTGTGTGTGTGTGTGTGTGTGTGTGTGCTTGTGTTGGGGGGGGTCTTTGCTAGAGACACTGTTGTTGATTTATTCTTAAATCTCTGAGACCCCATCTCCTCTGGGACTTAACAGGACTATTGTTAGTTTTTCAACAGGACAACAGCCAAAAAAACACCAGCAGGCTCTGCAATGGGCTGTTTGACCAGGAGGAATGGAGTGCTGCGACAGATGACCAGACCTCCGCAATCACCTGACGTAAATCCTGATGTAAATGACGTAAATGAGTTGGACTCAAATGAAGAAAAAGCAGCCAAGAGGTGCTGAGCATATGCTGGAGCTTTTTCAAGACGCTGGGTGAGACTATGCAAAGATATTACCAAAGGAAAAGGCTGCCGTCAATCCATGAGCAAATGGGGAGGTAGAGAACAATTAGATTTTTTTGTGATCTTTTGAATTTAAATTCTTGTGTCTTATTTTGAAATTTTATATTGTCTTAAAATATTTTGTGTAAAGCACTTTGTGACCTTAATCCACGAGAAGTTATATATGAACAAATCTTGCTTGCTTGTTAACAAATCAATGACTAGCTCTACCTGTGAAACCCCCAAAAATGCACAAAGCTAAAGAAAGAATTGTCAAAGCTTTGATTTGGAAGAAGTTGACTGGCTTTTAAACGATCCGGGCTGCACACAAAACCAGCACCTTTATCATAAAGAATTTAAAAATCATACAAGTGATGTGTGAGAAACACTGACAGGTAAGCCTTACTCCCCTAACACCCCTCCATCGTCTAATATAGGGTTTTTCTTTCCTTTTCACAAGTTCATGAGACTGATGAAAAATTGTGTTCAGAGACAAAAAATAATGTTGGCAAATTTGTGTTGACGAACACAGAAAAAATTTGTGTCCAACTCAACGAATTGACTAAAGGTTGTGACTACATCACAAACTGCTTTGAGACTGGGCTGAAATCTAATCAGGGCCTGAATGTTACAGAATAAGACCAAAAACTATTAAAAACAGTTTAGCGAGGCATACAGTCACTTGGCATGTTCCTTTATTGCAGTATAAGGGAGTCACTCTCAAGTACATCATCTGGATTTATAAACTATTATTTCTTTTTGCAACCAGAGAAACCACCCCATGCACCGTTGTCGTGGTCCCTACACAACAGTACAAGATATACATGAATTGTTTCCACACCACCACCATAATGTGAGTTGTTCGGGTCACATGGGTTGAGGTGTGAGTAGTGGTTAAATTGTGACCTCAGGGGTGTGTCCGTTTGTGGAGGTATTTGTGTAGAGTGCCTACAGAGAGAGGTTTTCAACCGCTGCAAATGTGCTCTCATGCAGTCCTCCAAAATCCCAACCAAACAGTGCCTGATGTGGATGATGCTGCGCATCAGTCGAATGCTGATTGGTGGGCTGGAACAGGGAAGGGGAGTGACAGGGGAGGTCACCGGGAGTGGGAAAAGTGCAAAGCAACCCAAAAAACAGCCACATATATTTGACACTGCCCCCATCTGACTACAGCAGTTTGAAGCTTCCCACGCACTACCACCACTAAGCTATAATTACCCCAGTGTAGGTGGCTGACAGCTGGTGTCAGACTTTAAAGAAGCCCAGGTGCCCTTGACTCTAATGCACTCACCCTATGCTGGCATTAGTTATGGTGCAGCTTTAAGGCTCTTTTGCTTTTCTTCTGGAGGTTTTGTCCATCTTTTAGAGGACTTTTATAGGTGCTTAAAGTAAAATTCATTCACCTTCAGCAATGTTTTTTTTTTGGCAGCTTTCATGAAAGTGGAGAGAGACAGGAAATGGGGGGAAGATACGCAGGCAAATTGGCAACAGGCCGGGACTCCACCTGTGCCGCCCGCACCGCAACGCGGCATACTGTATGTATATGGTCGCCAGCTTTCACCACTCAGCCACTCAGGCGCCCACCTTCAGTAATGTTTGTTGAAAACTTAAATGTTCTGCTGCTTTTGGAAATAATCTTTTTTAAATTCATGAAAGATTTACATTTTCAGGGAGAATACATCCCCTAATGCTGGTTTGTTTACTGCTTTATTTGTAATAAGAAAAAAATATATACCAAAAAGGTTATCACTTATGGCCACATTTTATTATTGTGACATTTTATCACTTACCATCTAAAAAGTAGGTGAAATGACCTCTCAAGGTGACCTCTCAAGGATGGCCTAAAATCTAAAATACAATTTATGGATTTCCTGTTAGGAGTAAGGCCATGCGTTACCTTCACATGCCTGCTTATAATGCTGTGAACCCCCTGAGCTATTTCCAGCGGGGAAACATTTTTCAAGTTTGAAACTTCTTGTTCCTTGATGGATGAAGGATGTGGAAATCTATGTTCTGACAGTTCAGACTCCACATATTTGGTCTCTGTGGGGCTGTGTTAGTTTCTCTGAGAAACTCACATTTTAAACTTGATTTGCAGACACTTTTAATGCTGTGGGGAAAACTTTACTGATGATTTGTGTGGTTAGCTGGATTTAGAATAGGGATTTAGCTCTTTTTTCTTCTTCTTCTTTTGACCCACACTGCAAAGCTCACGTCTTGAGACTAACCAACGAAATTAACAGAAGAAAGCTGTGCTAATCAATTAATACTGATAAGAAACTTACAAGTTGGCACAAAGTTACAGAGAACAAAGAAACAGACTCCCAAACCTCACCATCAGTCTAGGTTACCATTTGTAGTTTCTAAATGCTCTTGTCCTACTTTTTAACACCCAACTTCTTTTAAGCTTAACCAACAATGTCTCTCCTCCTAATTTTGAGGTTTAAATGCAGAGCGATCGAGTGACAAAACACCGTCAATCAAAACTTGTTTCTTGACCACTTGAGATTCTTGCCTGATCATGGAGTGTGAAAACATCGGCAGCTCTGAAGCCAAGGTCTCATCAAGAGGCTGCAACCGCAAACCCGAGACCTGAGGTGACTGTGAATAGGCCACAAGACTCTCACTCTCAACTTAAGACTTTTTTTTTCTTGAAAATGTTCTGTTTCGCAGTAAGGCTTCAGTCCCGTTCCTGTTCTCTCTGAATCAATGCTAAGCCGGTGAATGCGGACAGCCTATTTGTCAAGTCTTTCAATTAAGCGTGTATAATGACGCTGTGTTCCCAGCCAGGAATCTGTTTTTTGAGATGTATAAATACACGGGTAAACACTCTTATTTACTTCAGTGTTCTCAAACATAATCGCCGGGCTTGGCTCCATGCTCTGTGCCCTGCATGAAATTAACTAGCTATTGATTCCTTAAACATCTCCCCACAGCTCTCAGCATCACAGGACCCTAATTGGCTAAACCACAGTTTTAGTTTCAAGCGACGTGACAATTTTGCTCTTAATGCTGCTGACTGCAGCGGACGGGCTGATCTTCGAAAAGATTGTGCAGTAACATATGAGGCCTTCATTGGTCTTTAATCATATTACACATCTCAGACTGTGACTTGACGAGCTGGAATACTTGATGTGACATTTGGTGACATTTAACACTGGAATGTGAATGACTGAGTCTTAACACGAAAGGTCATGCCATTGGAGGGAGTTTGCCCTCCAGATCTGACTTATGTCTACATTTCTGTGTTTATTCACAAAATGTACAAAATGTTGGATTATTTTGGATCTTTCTCGCCTTGTTTGAATAATTTTTGGCCCTTGTAGTGCTTATGCAGCTGGGCTGTTTTCAATGGCTGCGGTGGTACAATGGTTTAAAAAAATGTCTTGAAAGGAACCTGATATTATTTCTTAGGAAATGCTACTATCTCTACTAGATTAATCATTTTCAGTCAGTCCTGCATTTGTCTGTGTAGGTCTAAATTTAAGAAAACATATAATTTCTCCAGATATCCGCGTTTCACTTCTTTTAAAGATATCCCTTAAGAATTTCATAGGAAAAAAAACAAGCTTTAGCACACACAAGGACAGATTTTTACTTGACCTGGGAAGAAAAAGATACAAGCTTCTAAAATTCTTCTACAATTGAAGATTTGCATGCAAAATTAAATACTCTATAAAATCACTATAATCATAAGAAATGACGCAGATGGCAAAGTCAACTTCAGTGTCATATTCGCAAGCCTTCACAGAAGTACCTCTCAATAACTACTTCATTGACTAAGGCCCCATTCTCACAGTCCTAGAGACCCCCTTGAAATCACTAGTTTAGAGGGAAAAATGGGTATTCCCCAACCAGTTGTGAGTGGTTGTGGGAGGTGAAATCGGTTGCAAAGAATTATACAGTGGTGCCACTAGCGGAACAAGTCAGAGCTGGGCCGGGGGCGGGGCAAATGACCGGGACCTTTAAGCCCAAATAATAAAGCTCATCATAACATAATTTTACGACATACACATGCCCGCAACTAGCTTCAGCACCACGGAAAACAACTATGTCATTTTGAAGTCCATCAAACGGACATGAAATATAACACACCAAGAGAACGACAAAAACATTACATTACACTACATGGTAACTAATGATAAAACAACACAAATTCAAAGCAGTTCAGCACCATGGATAGCGATCAATCCTTTTGACACCCACTTTATTTATTTCAGCTCAGAGCCTGTATCAGTAGCTTTTAGGTTTGGTAAAACTGGCACAGCGGCCACACAATTTCAATACAAAGTACTTTAGGTCTACTAAATACTATTTGAAAGCCATACAACAAGCCTTGCACTCTGCGAACTCGTCCACAATGCTCTGTATGTCCATTTTCTTTGTTCTCTCCTTCTCTATCGACCACATGGCAAGTCCCACTGTGCTCCTCAAGTGGTTTTTAATGAGTTTTAACTTGGAGAATGAGCGCTCAGAGGTTGCAACGTGATGGGAAGAGTCAAAAATAAAAGGAGAGCGGTGCAAACCTCACTGAATGTAGAAGTTACTGCTGGGTGGTTGACGAGGAGCATTTTTGCCATATCTGCAACATCTTTTTGCTTTGTTATCTGGTCCTAAAAGAGGTTCTTAAACAAAGGCCAGGGAAGCTGGCGGCGATATCCCGACTGTAGTGCTCACTAAGCTGCCGGGCAGCTTGGTGTAACTCCTCATCTCCCACTTGCAGCAGTGTGTTAGGGTGAACTGCCTGGCTACCTGAAATCTTAACCTCTCTCCCATCCGGGCCCCCTCTAGGTCCGGGCCAGGGGCGTGCCATCCTCCCAGCCACCCCCCCCCCCCAGAAGTCCCGCCCCTGAGTGGTGCACCTTTTGAAACATGTTGGTTTCTTTGGTTTCAGCGGAAAGGTGTTTCAAAAGGTGCAACTTTTACTCTAAAGGTGAACTGACTCCTTTTCTGTTTTCAAGTTTCATTACAAGCATATATGTCGCACTCGTCTGTAGTTTGTAGCCACCAAAGCAAAGCAGTGACCAAAGCAATCATCGCCCAGTGACAGCCACTCACAACCTTATGACTTGTGGCTTCCAGAGGCTAACATACCGGCCTGTGTGACTGAGGCCTAAAGGAATGAAGCTTGTTGTCTTTGCTGACAGCTCACTGTAGATGGCATATATCCTGGTAGCGCCAAGTAGGGTTGATTTCTTTGTTAACCATTGGTCAGACTGCAGGACAATTCATGGACCTTTTTATTTTATTTGGAAAAGCTTTAGGAGGATTGCACTGCTTGCTTAAATATACTTATTATGCTGAGAACTGCATTTACTGAATTTCTAATATGGAAGTGCCAAAATGTAAAATTAACACGGGTTGTATAAAGCAGCCATTTTAGTGAAAAAGGCATCATATTAAGCCCAGAACTTTCGTTTAAAATCTAAAAGTAATTTGTGGTTTGTTTGTTTTTTTTAAGAGAAAACATTTTCTGTCAAATCTGTCAGAAAACTTTAGCTCAATAGCAAATTAAGTTGCACTCTTTTTCCCCCACCCCCTCCTGCCACAGGTTGTGCAACATGCCTGTTCAAAGTTTGAGTCCACAGCGGCATCTAATTGGACAGGGACTGAGGGGACACTTGTGATGTGATGGCGATGACAAGAACAGCAGCGTTCAGCCACACAGCCTGTAGGAGCTCTCGCCACATCTTCTGACAGAAATCGACGTGTCTGGCTGGCCCAGCCGAGGCCACGGGGAGCCTCGATCAGCAGAACTAATTACCGCACATTTTAAAAGTTAATTTCTTGCTGGTTCGCTGCTGGTGTGTCTTTTCTGTCTGTCTTTCTTTCCCTCTTTGTTTAGCTGAAAGAGAGGATTTTATTTTGAATTGTTTTCAACCACAGTTCAAACCGCTTACTGGTCTGACGGATTTAACAAGTGGGATTTTAGGCCAAATAACAAACGATTAATTCCCTGTTATGCATCCAAATATTTAACAAACTTTCTTGGTGGAAATTATTTCTCTCTCCGAGCTACAATATGAGCACTAACTTACCTTGCTATATAATAAATGTTTTCAAATATTAATATACCTGACACATTCTTTGCAATGACAAAAACCCCACACTAAGACCCACCATTTGAAATACTGCTTACTACCTGACAGGAGACTATACAGCTGACACACACAGGCACACACACAACCTTCCTCTTATTGGAAATCCAGGGGTGAAGTATTCAAGCTGGGATGCACAGCTCTGAGCTGACACAAGGAGACAGGCTCCTTGAGGTAACCGAGGGCGACGTCAGCTGGCTCGGTCTGTGGGGAATCCACCGCAGGAGCTCCTGGGCAGGTGTGTGTGTGTGTGTGTGTGTGTGGGGAGGGGGGCCTTACTGCGGCTTTCTCTTCCAGCAGGGCACTTGCTGATACATTGTAGCATCTACTGACAAGACAGAGCAGTGAGTGTGGTAAGTGGTAGTCACAGGACGCCAAATATAGCAGTGACTCAACAAATATGACCCAGGTACTTTCAAATACCATTACATAACAACTGAACAAACTTTTTATGCAGGGTGAATTATTTACCTGACATGGTAAATCATTAACATATTATAACTAAGTTATTTCAGCTACCCAACTCATACAGAGTTTATTGCATCTAGCACACCCATGGGAATCAGAACATGCTAGGGTTTCATCATTTCATTGCTTTACCTATTTAAAACTTTTTGAAAAAATACTCCTTAACATTATTTTACTGCTTTAGCCGCGACATCTTCTGATCCACATTGTCACATAACAAAGCATTTACCCATACTATCCCCATGTATTAGCACTGAAACCCATCTTGACAAGGATTAGATGCACAAGATTTTTCTTAAATGTTCTTTGATGACGATTTACCTCAAAGCCAACAGCAGAGCTGGTGAATATCAGTCCAGAGAGCACTTCACAGGAAAGTGCTGCGGCCAGAAAAAGGCACTCTCTTGCACTGCTCCCTAACCTTACATTACTATGTGATTTAATACTCTGTGATGCATTACCCCTAACAGTACAGCCTACAGGTGGATGCAGGGAAGATGTGAGACTTATGAAATGCAGCATGGATCCCATCAGCAGCAGCAGAGTTTAGCAGTGGAGCGGGCTAAAGAGATAAATATTTCATCTTGAGCACACTAAGAAGTGAACGGTTCACCATTAAAGGCTCACTATAACTGCAATTCAGGCCGACAGAAACAACGAGTGATCTGTGTTGACGCTGGTGGCTGTAGCTGTAATTAAGGACCGCACAGCTGGTTCTGTTTGTTGTCTTTTTTTTTAATTGAATCCCTGTAAATTCATATTGACTGTCATTACTCGAGTTTTGGGCTTGAATTTCCCATAATGTGATTATCTCTGTGAAATTACAGTTAAAAAAGAATAAAGCAGTTTATAATACTCAGTGTAGGGCATTTTACTTTTAGAAGTAGCAAGCTAAAGCGAATAGTTGGCAGGTTACTCTCGCCTGCATGTGCACTGAGCAGTATATGAGCACAGCGTGCAGCTTTCAGATCGCCTGATATGGCAGGTTTTTATTCATTTACATTTTTCTTAATATGCATAAAAGTAGTATGAATCTTTTCCAAAACATGGCTGGAGCCTATGCCAGCTGCTTTATGGTGAGAGGTGGGTTACCCGGGTCAGGTTGCCACTCTCTTGTAGGGCTCACACAGACAGACAGACAACCATGGCTGACCCTCCATGGTTTTAAGATATGGCTATCATATATTATAAAAATCAGTCAGTGTAAGCATCATAAAAGGCATGGAAAATCATTGCAGACGGTGACTTTTCATCCAACCCACCCGATGCTGTCCTGAAAGAGAAAAAAAATGCTGTGAAATACAAACAGAGGACCATGTCGAAACAGTGAAGCATTTGAGAAGCAGAAGAAATGTAATTAAAGGAGTGTCGTCATTTCCAT